>OY757947.1:38782631-38885421 GCA_963585895.1 Sepioteuthis lessoniana | reverse complement strand
GGTTTTGTTGTTGCTTATTTGGCTTTTAGGGTTTCGGGTTTATATATCTGATTCCTTCGATTTTCTTCTTGCCCCATCTTAATTCGACGGCATCTTCTTGTATGTAAAGGCTGCAAAGGAAGAAAAGGAAGGAGACGAAGACAGGAGATGCCTTTTGAATTTTCAACTTTATTTTTGATTTTCATATGGCTATACTATAGCGAGGAATGTCTTCATGGACTATTTAAGAACAGTCGTCTCTCCCAAATTCACTAGTCGTTTTCGTGATTGATAAATCTAAATTCGATGTTTTTAGTAGTGAGTGATAAGTCTGTTGGTGCTTTTAATATGGGCTGCTGCTTGCAAAGACAGTTGCTACATGTGGAAGGGTGAGCCAATGTGCAGCTAAGCAGGCACTTGGTTTTCCCACCAGTCAGGGCTGAATGAAGCAGAGTTTCTTTCTGGTGCCCTTACGTCTATTTCAGGCATGCGCAGTTCAAACATCCTGCCAAGGGCCACTGGGAACTTCAACACTTCTTGAATTTCTTTTCTTTTTCTTTTTTTTTCTATCCACTACATATATGTATATCAAGCTGGCCTTAAACCAATAGGACCAATTGAGCCCCACATATAGGCGTGCCCAGCACCTATGGTTAGCCACATGCTAGAATGTAATTTCCTCTCGATTTTCCAATTGTACACAATAACACATTGCAATATATGTTCTTATATGAACTTATGGAGGTGCCCGTGGTGTAAAGGTTATCGTCGTAGGAAATGGACAGGGTGATTCGAGTTCAAATCCTGGACGAGACTGACTGCATTTCACATAGCACTAATGCCCTTGGGAAAGGTATGAATCCAATCATTCTCCCATCAACTATGGGTTAATAGTAGGGCAGACTGATTTCTTTAGCCTTGGTGAAGCAACTAGTCTAGGAGAAAGAAAACTCTGAATTCAAACCTGTTAAACTCTGCTTAAAAATTGACCTTGTGTCATATTCTGCCCGAGTAGAGGGGTTGGTAAATATGATACCACTAATACCCTTGGGAAAGATATGAATCCATTTATTCTCCCGCCAGCTATGGGTAAACAGTAGGACAGACTGGTTTCTTCAGCCTTGGTGGGGCAACTAGTCTAGGAGAAGGAAAACTCTGAATTCAAACCTGTTAAACTCCGCTTAAAAATTGACCTTGTGTCATATCCTGCCCGAGTGGAGGGGTTGGTAAATATGATACCACTTATACCCTTGGGAAAGGTATGAATCCAATTATTCTCCCTCCAGCTATGGGTAAATAGTAGGGCAGACTGTTTTCTTCAGCCTTGGTAAGGCAACTAGTCTAGGAGAAGGAAAACTCTGATTTCAAACCTGTTGAACTCCGCTTAAAAATTGACCTTGTGTCATATCCTACCTGAGCGGAGGGGTTGGGTAAATATGCATATATACTCATTGTGTAATGGTTATCGTCATAGGAAATGGACATGGCGACACAAGTTAAAATCCTGAACGATCCTGTTGGCATTTCACATAGCGCTAATACACTTGTGAAAAGTATGAATCGAACAATTCTCCTTCCAACTATGAGTAAATAGTAGGGCAGAGGCTCTTGAAAAGTTGACCTTGTGTCTGTTTGTGCAAAGGGCTTAAGTAAATTCATATATATATATATATATATATATATATAATTTAGCCGATCGTAGTCAAAGGCGATTTGAAGGCCCCTTTTTTCATTATCTACTACATCTAGATGTAGGGGAGGATGCTATTCCTTTCCCTGGATTGGTCTACTTTACCCTTGATCTCTACTTTATAATGCTGAGTGTTAAGCATAGAGGCATCAATTACCATTTTTTGAGTCTTTAGTATGGCTTAACCTGGTAATGAACCCTCCAGGGCCATTGGCGAACTCTCAAGCCACTAGGCTGATACATATACATGGCCTAATTATTAGAGTATTCGCCAATGGTCTGGGAGACTGGGGTTCAATCGAAGGGCGAGTCATACCAAAAACTCAAAAAATGGTACTTGATGCCGCCTTGCTTAACCCTCAGCATTATAAGCTAAGGATAAAGGGTAAAGTGGACCAATCCAGGGAAAGGAGTAGCGCCCTTCCCTACACTTCGGTGTAGTAGCTATTGAAAAGGGAGCCTTCGGGTCGTCCTCGACTTAGGTCACCAACTTTACTTACTTATATATATGCAAGCACACAAATGTATACACCCACACACACACTGTTTTCCTGAAGATCCTTTTTCGGTAAAATCTTGGTTGTTAACCATGGTTATTTGATGGTTTGGTTTGGTTTGGTTTCTTTGTTTGATGGCATTTCAACCTCTGCAGGTTATTTAATGCCAAAGCCATTCTCCTAGAAGAACAGTAGTGGTACTATTTAACCCACAGGTGTTGAGGATAAGGGGGTTCATACCATTCCCAAGGGTATTTGCCCGAAAGTGAACGTAATAGCGCGACTGGAGTACGAACTCGCGTACTACGATTCCACCGTCCATCGCTTTAACCATTACACCTAAAGGACACCCCCTTGGTTATTTGATTTGTTTCTGCAAACCTATTATTAACAAAGTACTTTTAAAAGTGTAACAGAAAGAACTTCGTATTTTTGTTTGGCGCGTAAATTAATTTGACCGTTATGGTCGACGCATATTTTCACACAATGAGGATGACTTATCCTATTCAGCACGGAATATTTTTCCGGGCAACACCAAATTGGGGAAAGCCCGCCAAACTCTCTCTTCCTTAGAATATTTCGAACAGGACAGACGTCCTTACTGTCCGCTCCCTACATAGCAGCAGCATCACAACACCATGAGGAAAGCCATCTAATCTATGGACCTCTTGAGTCTATTCTCTTAGACCAAGGGTTCCCAGTTGAATATGAATTAGATGCATTCAATCTGCCACACACAGGAACACCTTCAAGTCGCCTCTAATCTAAGCTATGTCTACCGCGATGCATAATTACGCTCAGACATCCAGCTACTTCATCCCTGGGCAACATTTTTTGGACACATTCACGCTTCTCTCCCACAACAACCAGAACAACTCATTCATGGGTGACTTCATCATTCCTGTCCTTAACCAGCAAACACGACCTTTGCTACGCCTAACGATGCACATTTCGCTCAGACATTTAGCTGTTAAAATTCCTTTTCAACTCCATAACTATTTCCTTCCTTCCTTTCTACGAGACTTGCAGCATTGAGGTACCTTTTATTCACGCTGCCATTAAAACTATCATAAAACTTTTCGATATCTGGTTCAAACTCCTTTATTTTCCAACAACATTTAGCGAGGAAATAACAATGTAATAACACGTAACAATTTTTCTTCGCTAAAAAAGTATTTCATTGTTTTATAACCCTTTCAGGTTTATTTTTCTTTTCTTTTTCTCAGAAAAGTCACTTTCTTTTTAAACCGGTCACATTAGGATATAAATTAATTTCCATCCTGTTATGGGTATTGATATGAATCAATAACACCAAAAATAACAGGGCTTCTTCAGATCTAATGGATAAAATGATTACAGTCAGAATAGACAAAGGAGGGAAGGTTGAGAGGCTGTATACATATATATATATATATATATATATATAGTGAACCCAAACTGCCTTTGTAACATTTATTTTGATATTACAGTAAAATCGCATCTCATGAAAAAAAATGGTTGGAAATGCCCATGTGAAGATAAAACAAATCAAAGGAATAAAAACTATTAAAAAAACATAGCAGAACAAAAAAAAAAAGATTAAGAAAATGATGCCAGGTCAAAAAAAAAAAAAAAATGAAAGAAAGATTTTTTATAAGATGAATGAAAGGAAAAAATGTTGTCTAAATTTCTGAGACGAAGCTTGATGATTTTTATCATTAAGGGTTTTCGGACTATTGTCTTCATCTTTATTGTTATTTCCACTGAGGCGAAGCTTGATGATTTTTATCATTACTATTGTCTTCATCTTTATTATTATTTCCACTACGTTTCGGCTGATATGTCCTCCAGCCTTCTTCAGGTGTTTGTTGAACTCGGGAACCTTTACGGAACTTCGAATTACGTCCTTACGGGGATCGCCTGTTCTGATTCCGTTAACCATAACCGGGTACAAGTGTTAAGTATTCCTGTATTGTAAATTGCCTGCAGCGAGGATTGAACCTGCGACCTCCAGATGATTGTCTCCTTAGAAGCTTAGGGAACCAAAACCTATAACCGTTACGCTATGTGTAATTTTTAGGACTTATAAACGTAATGTTCTTCCTTGATTAGGATTACAACTATTATGTATGAATTTTTACCTGTGCTCATATTCAGATTTTTTACCTGTACTCATATTCAGATTTTTTACCTGTGCTCATATTCAGATTTTTTTTTTTGGTAAATTGAAATAATTAAGAAAAAGAAAATGAACGAATAAATAAAGAAAAATTTTGAAGGAATATGAAAAATGTTCTTAAAAAAATAGAAAAAAACAAACAAACAAGATAGGTTTGTTCCTTTCGACTCCTTATAGACTTTTGATCCACAACTGCATCACACAGCTGCTGCTGTTGCTATTTCAGGTTTTACTAAGCAGTATTGCTAACCCTGTGTTCAGTTTTTATTCATCATTTGGAGGTGCCCGTGGTGTAGTTGTTATCGTCGTAGGAAATGGACACGCCAACACGAATTCAAATCCTGGACGAGACTGATTGCATTTCACATAGCACTAATACCCTTGGGGAAGGTATGAATCCAATAATTCTCCCTCCAGCTATGGGTAAATAGTAGGACAGACTAGGTTCTTCAGCCTTGGTTAGGCAACTAGTCTAGGAGAAGGAAAACTCTGAATTCAAACCTGTTAAACTCCACTTAAAAATTGACCTTGTGTCATATCCTGCCCGAGCGGAGGGGTTGGTAAATAATATCATTTGCCCATAGCTGAAGTGGGGGAATTCAGCACTCTTTATAATCTCCTTTCTAAGAATTATGATACGGTTGCTCGATGACACGGAACACAGATATCAAGGACAATAGATGTGTAATGTAAAGGGCTGGAAATGACTGATGATTTTGATGATAGCTTGAAGAAGTGCAGTTGGCACCAAAAACACTTGAAAAGGAGTTGTATGGTAAACAATATGCTCCATTGTGGAACCTTGCAGGCATAAATCCAGACCCAACTTATGGGGGAAGTGGACTTACAGACAGGCAGAGAATATGACAATATACATATTACTCAAAGAAACAATGAAACTCAAAGATACAAGAATACGATCGACTTTCGGAAGAATTAGAGGCTGACAGTTTGTTTCCTTTCATGCTAGTTTACTGGTCCGGGAAACCGGGGTTTAATCCCAGGTTTAGTCATACCAAAGACTCAAAAAATGGTACTTGATGCCGCTTTGCTTAACACTCAGTATTATAAGGGAAGGATCAAGGGTAAAGTAGAGTAACCCTAGGAATGGAGTAACGACTTCCCCGACACCCCAGTGTAGGAGCTATTGAAAGGTGAGCTTTCAGGTCACCCTTGACTAAGGGAGACAACTTTACTTTACGTATGTGATTAACATTTCATCTCTATCTCCATTATATCTATACTCGTGTATAACCAATTTTTGCTCTAATATAAAGTAAGTAAATTTGGCAACCTTAGTCGTGGGTGACCCGAAGGTTCCCTTTTCATTTGCTACCACACCGAGGTGTAGAGGAGGGCGCTACTCCTTTCTCTGGATTGCTCCATTTTACCCTTGATCCTTAGCTTATAATGCTAAGCAAGGCACCATCAAAAACCATTTTTTGAGTCTTTGGTATGACTTGACCTGTGATTGAACCCCAGTCTCCCGGACCATTGCCGAAAATTGGTCCTTATAACATTATTCTAAGCTGAAATTTAAAAAGATTCAGTTTCTCTTCTGAGGTTTCCTTTTCTTAACCATGTCCAAGTCTTCTTGAGTAAAATCTCACGAGTTAGTTACTTGAAATATTGTTGTATAGCCACATGCATATACATATATATGCGGAAAAATAGTCAACAATAATGACGACTTCAATGAACGAACGAATGTTATGAAATAGCCGAGGGATTTCGGTTCATGCCTTTGAGTTTAGTTAGGCTGAGAACCTTTCGGCTCAGCACATGGGTTGGTTGGGTGTAAGATTGAAGCAGGTGTTAACGCGGGTGCGCGCGAGCGGATGGAGGTGTCACTCAGATGTCATAACAGTCCGAGACGATACTGGGTGACAAGGTGCGGGTGACGTCACGCACCGGAAGCACGTGGAAGTTTGTGTGAGAATTTTGAAGAGAATAAGAGTCGGGTTTTAGACGCCAAACGAGAAGGATCAATTTTGGAGCTCGCAGGCGCGAGGCGAACTTGCGCTCTATGGGGGGGGGCGCTCGAGTTGGGTGCCAAATGAATAAGACAGCATAGAAGATTGTGTCTCTCCTCCTTACATCGAAACTTTTAACTCAAAGTTAATAAAAAGGTTTCGTACCTGAACAAGAAGTCGTTACGTGTTTTCGAATATTGAGATTCCTATGTTCTTTATATGTTCTATCGTTAATGAACATTACATGTCTATTTCGCACATGGCCATATTCGTGTGTATGGCTACGCAACACGAACACACTTCTTTATAAAGATATATCCCTCACACTTTATTCTCGAAAGGGTTGATGTTGGTTGTGTGTGAGAGGTGAGTAGGAGACGGGGACAGACTGCTACATATTGACCCAAGTTCTTCTGACCATAGCAGCACTTCTTTCTCATCTTGGCTGGGGTTACTCAACCGTGGGTCACTGATGGCCCAAAGCACTCTGTCTGCCGCTGGCTCTCACTTCGGCATCTTGTCCCCAACTGACTCCAACTGGCTCGAACCGCCTCGGGCACCTGGTTATATTATTGTTTAACGTGCACCTGCTTCCGCTGTTCTTCCACTTATTTACAAAGGTGCATCTCTTGATTGACGGCTCAGTCGAGGGTCAATATGTTACAATATACATTCTGTTGGATTATCTCCATTTCTGTTTTGTAGTTTTTTAATTTGTTTTTGTTGGTTTTTTTTGTTGGTGGTGTTAGTGTCTATTGTAATTAGTCTTTCTTTCCTTTTTTTTGTGTATTTCTTGAGTCCATGAATTGTCGTATCTATTTAGTCCTCAATCCTCAATGATTATTCCTTCATCTTTTCCTGATGCATACAGGGGCTGGACAAAATAATGGAAACACCTAGTTGTTGAAGCTTGCTCCAATCAAACCCTAGTCTCTATATAATTGCCCCGACTATACTCTTCAAATTGTTTTTGTACCACACCCTTTTTTATCCTAAAGGTGCTGGAAGATGGTGACAGAGGGTTAACTGCAGTGAGATTGCAATACATAAAACAATTTAACTGTGTGCCAAAAAATGATTAAAATCAAATAGAATTATTAGGGTTAGCAATGCTAAAACCATTTAACTGTGTACAGACAAACGAGTTCTGGCTAATTTAAAAAATATGTTACCTGTGTCTAGCCACAATATGGATGACAATATATATATATATATATATATATATATATATATATATATATAATATATATATATATATATATATATTATATATATATATATATATATATATATATATATATATATATATTAATGGGATCTGGCATTAAATACCAGATAATGCCATAAAACCCATCCATCCAATCCTGAGATAAATAGATATGAATAGACTGAGATTGATGTAAGCAGACTGAAATAGATAGATAGATAGATAGATAGATAGATAGATAGATAGATAGATATTTGGTTGGTTGGTTGGTTGGGTTTTATAGCATATCAACCTTTGTAGGTTATTTAATACCAAATCCATTTTTATACAAATAATCAGTTCTATTTCAAACAATTCAGTTTAGTATAAGTACACTCTTTAATCGTCAAAAACATTTCTATTTCAAGCTATTCAGTTTGTTCAAACAGTTCTAATTCAGCTAATTCAGTTTAGTTCAAGTATAGATTTTCTTTGCACACAGTTAAATGTCAAAACAGTTCTATATTAAACAATTCCGTTTAGCATAAGTACAGTTTCAATGTAAAAAACAGTTCCATATCAAACAATTCAGTTTAGCATAAGCATGCAGTTTAAATGTAAGTAAACAGTTTAATTGTTAAAAACATTTCTATTTCAAGCTATTCAGTTTAGTCAAACAGTTCTAATTCAAACAATTCAGTTTAGGATAAGAACGTAGTTTAGTTCTATTTCACCCATAGATAGGGCCCTATCAGGTACTAACATTCTGGGCCAGAGTGGACCTGGGAGTGATGGTAATGAAGGGGTGCTACGCATTCCCCAAAGCCCCAGCATCACTTGAACCCCACTATCAGATTGTTTAGTGTCATATACGGGACACTCGTTGGGAGGAGGTCTAACCCCTTGGTGTATTCTACAGCCCCAGCCGACTAGGGGAGAGAGAGAGAGAGAGAGAGAGAGAGAGAGAGAGAGAGAGAGAGAGAGTGATAAAGTTGACTGAAATAGTCCAAAATATGAATAAAATATAAACATATCTATTTCAGATATGAGCCGGCAAAGATAGATAGATCAGTGAATAGATAGATGTATTGAGATGAGATTATTCAACATATCTAGCAGCGGACTGACAGAGATTGGTTGATAAAATATGCAGTAGAAATTATTAATGAATTTGGTTGCACGACCAATTGTAAAGGCAAATTGACTGATTTTAATAAACAAACTAAAACGAGCAGCGACCAGGAAACAGCTGGTGGTAGCTGGTTTTACTAGCTGAAACTGTACTTTGTGGAGTTTGAAGGTTTTTGAAGATCAGGTGCTAAGGGCAAGGCTGTGTTGCCGTAAGATATCTGACTCCATATTTTGGTTACACTGTTTCACCCCACGTTGACTGGCCGGTGCAATGCCTTGCCCAAAGAAAGTCCCAAAAGAAATATACAAAAAGAAAAGATAGAAACAGATAAGAGACGAAAACATTTCTTCTATACTTTCCTTTATTTATTTGGTGAAGGGACTAACCAACGCTATGTCCCAGGACATAGCGTGGTGCCCAAAACACCAGACAGCAAAATGGTGTAGTCGGTTCGACGGACACTGCCTGAAAGAGAGAGATAATATCGTTTCCTGTTTCAAGGGGAAAATCCCTTTTTCTTTTACGCATGCGTCATCTCCTTTTCCGTTAGAGACTTCTGGGAGTTTCTTCAAATTTAATAGTTTTCTTTTTATCTATTTATTTATTTATTTTTAATTTAATTTTTTATCTATTTATTTGTTCCTTACAACTTCATAGGGCAACAAAATTGAGAAGGAAGGAAACTATGAATTCTAAACCACACACCTTATCCCCAATCAAGTTTAACACCTGCTGAAGAGTTGTGTGGAATCAACTGTATACCTCAGGCTGGAAGATGAATGACAAATTAGAATCCAACATGAAAGGGTTGAGAAAGACTTGGGGTGGATGGATGAGTATTTTACGGGTATTGCTCTCTAAATTATTTTCACCACAAATACAACACAAAAAGAAATGGAATAGAACACAACGAACATTAAACAACAAACAATTTAATATGCATATAACAGAATATGAAAGCAAATAAAGACATTGAGATACATTGAAACTATCGCCGAAATTACCTGGGAAAAGTGGAAAGAATCTTGGACAAGAAGGACCTATACCTTCAAGCCAAAGATATATATAAAAAAAACCGCTAGCCCGTAAAAGAGAAAACACTCTCCGAATGAACCCGTCAAAAGCTAAGTAAACATTGAGACTGTTTCTCCCTATACTCTTCCTAAGCATTGCAATTACATACTCTCTCTCTCTCTCTCTCTCTCTCTGTCTCTCTCTCTGTCTCTCTCTCAATTTAAAAAAGAAAGACATTTGTGTTTTGATATTGTCTGCCGATAATATTGCCGACACGTTGAATATGTGTGTCTGCGTGTATATTAAAAACCTTATTATATTTTAATGTCCCCACGTGTTGAAATTTGTTCATTGTGTTGTTCGCCTGTCAAGTTGTATATTTCATGTTTGTTTTCAGCTTCGTTCGCCTCATGCTATTCTCGCCTAAATTGCCCTATTCTTTCCTTTAAAAAAATATTATACGGGAAACCGGCATTGTTGACTACTGTAGTTAATATTATTATATCAAAATCTAGAGGCTCATATCTTCCATTATCCTAGGGGTAGGAAGAGCTAGTGGCCTGGTGGGTGTGTGTGTTATCGTGAAGTTTGGAAACCCCTTGCCAGCGGCGGTCAGTCTAGCCCCAAATTAACCCCAACATAATCTGCCGGTTCCTATATGCCCGAGAAAGGACTCTGAACTAGGACTTATTCTACGAGGAATCAAGTGCCAGGCCGCCCCGTCTTCACACGTGCGAAAAATAAATTCCCGTCTTGGGATTTTAATAATTTTGCCGTCACACTATTGAAAAGGGAGCCTTTGGGTTACCCTTGACTAAGGTCGCCAACTTTACTTTTATTTTAGGCACCCCACAAATGTGGCCTTGTGCTGCAACAAGGCAAAACTTAGTAAATAACTATATTGTTTCAAACATTCCAATCTAATACTAATAATCTATATATAATTATCTGGTTTCAAGTATTCCTATCTAATACAAATAATTTATATACAATTATCAGGTTTCAAGTATTCCTATCTAATACAAATAATTTATATACAATTATCTGGTTTCAAGAATTCCTATCTAATACTAATAATTTATATACAATTATCTGGTTTCAAGTATTCCTATCTAATACTAATAATTCATATACAATTATCTGGTTTCAAGTATTCCTATTTAATACTAATAATTTATATACAATTATCAGGTTTCAAGTATTCCTATCAAATACTAATAATTTATATACAATTATCTGGTTTCAAGTATTCCTATCTAATACAAATAATTTATATACAATTATATGGTTTTAAGTATTCCTATCTAATACAAATAATTTGTATACAATTATCTGGTTTCAAGTATTCCTATCTAATACTAATAATTCATATACAATTATATGGTTCCAAGTATTTCTATCTAATACTAATAATTTATATACAATTATCTGGTTTCAAGTATTCCTATCTAATACTAATAATTTATATACAATTATCTGGTTTCAAGTAACTATTCCTATTTAATAAAGATAACAAACATTTGTTTGCACACAGTCATATGGTTTCAAGTATTCCAATCTAATACTAATAATTTCAAAACTGGATCAATTTAATCCATACGGGTTACTATCCCTCCAGTTGGAATGGACCTGGGAGTAATGGTAATGAAGATGACAAAAGGGTGACTCAACATATCTCAGGACTGTGGAACTAGAGCCTCACCACTGGTTCTAACTGAGTTATATGCAGGACATACACTTTGGCAGGGAGATGAGCGTTCTTACTTTTTTGCAGAGTATACATATTCTATTCCTTACAAACAAGGTAGTCATATGTCATAGTTGATAATTTGGAATTCAAAACACGGAGTGGATCTCATGTCTTGATTGGCTGGCAGTCTAGGAGAAAGACAACTCTGAAATCTGAGTCAGAATGGAGATCCTTGGAACCACTTTGTAAAAATCATGAATTCATTTATTCTTGCTTATCTCTGCTATAAGTACAATAGCAGTTTGAAATAAGATACCTGGTTTTAATTGGCCATCAGTCTAGGAGGAAGACAGTTCAAAATTATAAGCTAAGAGTAGAATCCCTTAAAATGTCTTTAGAAAAGTATGAATCTACTTCTTATTGTCCCTCCCAGCTATAATCAAAATAGCTAAGCTGACTGTGCTGTGTAATCTTCGTTCGCTGCCAGTCTAGGTGAAGGATAAATCTAAATTCAAAACCCTTGAAATTACTTTTAAAAGGCATGAATCCATCCTGCCAGTTATAATAAGGAGGCACTCATGGTGTATTGGTTATTGTTATGGAAAATGGACACAGTGAACCAAATTCAAAATCCTGAACAAGGCTGTTTGGAATTTACACAGTGCAAATATCCTTGGAAAACGTATGAATCTAACCATTCTCCAGCTATGGGTAGATAATATGGCAAACTCTTTATCTTTATTATGACAACCAGTCTAGGAGAAGGAAAACTCTGAACTGAAACCAGTTTAACTCCATTTTGAAAAATTACATTGTGTAACATTTTGAAGGGTTAGTAAATAGATATACGTACAATAACGGTGCCAACTAGGAGGTGTCTGTGGCATAATGGTCATCTTTGCAGGAAATGGACACAGCGACACGAGTTCAAATCCTGCACAAGGCTGATTATATTTCACATAGCGCCTATACTCTTGGGAAAGCTATGAATCCTATGGTTTTCCCTCCAGCTATTGGTAATTAGTAGGGCAGACAGGGTTCTTTAGTCTTGGTTAGGGCAACCAGTCTAGGAGAAGGAAAACTCTGAATTCAAACCTACTATACTCTGCTTAAAAAAAATGACCTTCTTTCATATTCTGCCCATGCAGAGGGGTTGGTTAAAAACAGACTAAGATCTGTAAGTTTGGTTGGCAGCCAGTCTAGGACAAAAGACACTCTGAATTAAAGTAAATAGATAAATAAATATTCATTGTCTTTCCGTTCAATCTGTGTTCTCAGTAGATGGATTTAGTATTTTAGTGTTAACTTCTCTGCCTATTGATCTCGTTCACTTTGACTCATTCGATTTTTTCATATGTATCTATGTCTATCACAGTCTACTGATTTTTATTTATTCTGTCTGTTCATATCTATCTCAGTCTTCTATATCAATTTGTTCTGATCTATGCTTATCTATCTTAGAATTTCATCTATCTATCTATCTATCTATCTATCTATCTATCTATCTATCTATCTATCTATCTCAGTATATTATCTATCTATCTATCTATCTATCTATCTATCTATCTATCTATCTATCTATCTATCTCAGTATATCTATCTATCTATCTATCTCTGTATATTATCTATCTATCTATCTATCTCAATCTGTTATCTATCTATCTATCTATCTATCTATCTATCTATCTATCTCAGTATATTATCTATCTATCTGTCTATCTATCTCAGTCTGTACATACATATCTATCTATCTATCTATCTATCTATCTATCTATCTATCTATCTCAATATATTATCTATCTATCTATCTATCTATCTATCTATCTATCTCAGTCTGTACATACATATCTATCTATCTATCTATCTATCTCAATATATTATCTATCTATCTATCTATCTATATATCTATCTCAGTCTGTACATATCTATCTATCTATCTATCTATCTCAATATATTATCTATCTATCTATCTCAATATATTATCTATCTATCTATCTATCTATCTATCTATCTATCTCAGTCTGTACATACATATCTATCTATCTATCTATCTATCTATCATCAGCCTATATCTATTCTTTCTATACCTATAACCCTCTCTCTTTATTTTATTCTTTCTTCAGCTATACCTTCTTCTCTGCATCACCCCCTCTCTCTCTCTCTTGCATTCCTTATCTATATTCATCTACTCCACTCTCTTTATATCTCTATCTCTTTTAATTAATCTTTCTATTTGCTTATTTCTTCTCTCTGCATACCTTCTCTCTTTGTCTCTGTCTTTGTCTCTCTCTTTTATCCTTTCTACAGTTATACCTTCTCTCTTAGAAACACTCTTTCTTTCATGTTCTCTCTTTCTTTCATTCTTTCTCCTTCTATATGTTCTATCACAACCTCTCTTTCATTCTTCTCCATCTAGATCTCTTTCACCCTCTCTCTCTCTCTCTCTCTTTCTTTTATTCTTTCTTCATCTAATCCTTCTCACTCATTCACCCTTTCTTTTTTTTTCCTTATTTCTCCCTCTATTCTTCTCAATCACTCTCCCCTTCTCTCTCTTTCTTTCATTCTTTCTCCATCTATTTGTTCTCTCTCTATCTCAATCTGTCTCTGTCTCTTTGTCTATTCTTGTCTCTATCTCTCTCTCTTTCTTTCATACTTTCTTTATCTATACCCTCTCTCTCTCTCTCTCTTTATTTCACTCTTTCTCCATCTATCCCTTCTCTCTCACTCTCTCACGCTACCTCTTTCATTCTTTCTCCATCTATTTGTTAACTCTCTATCTCCATCTGTCTCTGTCTCTTTGTCTATTCTTGTCTCTATCTCTCTCTCTCTTTTTTTCATACTTTCTTTATCTATACCCTCTCTCTCTCTCTCTCTCTCTCTCTCTCTCTCTATTTCACTCTTTCTCCATCTATTCCTTCTCTCTCACTCTCTCATGCTACCTCTTTTATTATTTCTCCATCTATTTGTTCTCTCTCTATCTCAATCTGTCTCTGTCTCTTTGTCTATTCTTGTCTCTATCTCCTTCTCTTTCTTTCATACGTTCTTTATCTATACCCTCTCTCTCTCTCTCTCTTTATTTCACTCTTTCTCCATCTATCCCTTCTCTCTCACTCTCTCACGCAACCTCTTTCATTCTTTCTCCATCTATTTGTTCTCTCTCTATCTCCATCAGTCTCTGTCTCTTTTTCTATTCCTGTCTCTATCTCTCTCTCTTTCTTTCATACTTTCTTTATCTATACCCTCTCTCTCTCTCTCTCTCTCTATTTCACTCTTTCTCCATCTATTCCTTCTCTCTCACTCTCTCACGCTACCTCTTTTATTATTTCTCCATCTATTTGTTCTCTCTCTATCTCCATCAGTCTCTGTTTCTTTTTCTATTCCTGTCTCTATCTCTCTCTCTCTTTTTTTCATACTTTCTTTATCTATACCCTCTCTCTCTCTCTCTTTATTTCACTCTTTCTCCATCTATCCCTTCTCTCTCACTCTCTCACGCAACCTCTTTCATTCTTTCTCCATCTATTTGTTCTCTCTCTATCTCAATCTGTCTCTGTCTCTTTGTCTATTCTTGTCTCTATCTCTCTCTCTCTTTTTTTCATACTTTCTTTATCTATACCCCCCTCTCTCTCTCTCTCTCTCTATTTCACTCTTTCTCCATCTATTCCTTCTCTCTCACTCTCTCACACAACCTCTTTCATTCTTTCTCCATCTATTTGTTCTCTCTCTATCTCCATCAGTCTCTGTCTCTTTTTCTATTCCTGTCTCTATCTCTCTCTCTTTCTTTCATACTTTCTTTATCTATACCCTCTCTCTCTCTCTCTCTCTCTCTCTCTATTTCACTCTTTCTCCATCTATTCCTTCTCTCTCACTCTCTCACACAACCTCTTTCATTCTTTCTCCATCTATTTGTTCTCTCTCTATCTCCATCAGTCTCTGTCTCTTTTTCTATTCCTGTCTCTATCTCTCTCTCTTTCTTTCATACTTTCTTTATCTATACCCTCTCTCTCTCTCTCTCTATTTCACTCTTTCTCCATCTATTCCTTCTCTCTCACTCTCTCACACAACCTCTTTCATTCTTTCTCCATCTATTTGTTCTCTCTCTATCTCCATCAGTCTCTGTCTCTTTTTCTATTCCTGTCTCTATCTCTCTCTCTTTCTTTCATACTTTCTTTATCTATACCCTCTCTCTCTCTCTCTCTCTCTATTTCACTCTTTCTCCCTCTATTCCTTCTCTCTCACTCTCTCACACAACCTCTTTCATTCTTTCTCCTCTATTCATTCTCTCTCTCTCTCTCTCTCACATACTCTCTCTTTCTCATTTTTACTTTCTTCATCTATTCCTTTTCTTTCATACATACACTCTATCTTGCCCCTTTTCTTTCTTTCTTTCTTTCTTTCTTTCTTTCTTTCTTTCTTTCTTTCGTCCCCCCTCTCTCTTTCACACTTTATCCATCTCTACTTTCTATCAACTCTTTTCTTCATCTAATCCCTTCCACTCTTTTACCATATTCTATCTCGTATTCACAAGATGTTCTTCATCCTTACCATATTTCAGATGCTTCTGCATGCAAAAGAAGACAGTTTGTTCCAACTGGACAACATAAGTGCACTTGTGACTCATCCGTCGTTCTGTCAGCAAGAAAAATGAATCACCCTCTCAAAGAATGAACTATTGTGAGAATAAACGATAGGACTCAAAGGTATTTTCGTTTCTATAAGAAAATACGAACAAATATTTCCCATGATGCTTTGTTAGTTCAGTCAAATGCAATCAGGATAATCAGGCTGCCATAAGATATTCTCTAATATTCTCTGATGGAAAATCAATTTTTAATTATTAAAGAAAAAAAAAGGTTTAAATAACCCTTTCAGCGCATAAACTCAATATTCCAGATTAAATGCTTTTTATTATAAACTTTAAGTTTAACCTGTTTGTGCTTAATAAGGATACGTTATAAGCCTGATTGTTATTTTACAATACACTGTAAGCCTAATTTTTTAGGGAGGTGCCCGTGGTGTAATCATTATCGTCGTAGGATATGGACACGGCGACACGAGTTCAAATCCTGGACGAGACTGATAACACTAATACTCTTGGGAAAGGTATGAATCCAATTCTCCCTCCAGCTATTGGTAAAATAGTAGGGCAGACTAGGTTCTTCAGCCCTGGTGAGGCAACTAGTCTAGGAGAAGGAAAACACTGAATTTGAACCTGTTAGACTCTGCTTAAAAATTGACTCCTGCCCGAGCGGAGGGAGTGGTAAATATGGTAAGCCTAATTTTTTGCGTTCAGTGTAATTTTGTTTGTTAGTTTGGGTTTTATGGCATATCAACTTTTGTAGATTATTTAATGCCAAATCCATTTTTATACAAATAAACAAATCTATTTCAAACAATTCAGTTTAGCATGAGTACACAGTTTAAGGTAAGGTTCAAGGGTAAAGTGGAGCAATTCAGGGAAAAGAGAAGCGCCCTCCCCTACACCTCGGTGTAGCAGCTATCAAAAAGGAAGTCTTTGGGTCACCCTCGACTACGATCACCAACTTTACTTATTTCAAACAATTCAGTTTAATATAAGTATAGTTTTTTGTTTACACACAGTTAAATGTCAAAACTGTTCTATTTCCAACAATTCAGTTTAGCAAGAGTACAGTTTCAACATAAAAAACGGTTCTGTTTCCAACAATTTAGTTTAGCATACAAAAACAGTTCTATTTCAAACAATTTAGTTTAGCATAAGTATGCATTTTAAATGTCAAAACTTCTCTTTTGAGAAATTCAGTTCAGTATAAGTTTGCAGTTAAATTCTATTTGACCCATAGATAGGACCCTTATCAGGTGCTACCACTCCGAGCCAGAGTAGACCAGGGAACAATGGCAATGAAGGAGTGCTCTGCATTCCCCAAAGCTCCAGTATTACTGGAACCTCACTATCAGATTGTTTAGTGTCATATCCGGGACACTCATTGTGAGAGTTTTACCCCTCTGCAAAGGTGCAGTCAGTGTATTCTACAGCCCCAGAAGATTGCGCTAACCATGAGTGCTGTATTTCATGATTTACCATAAGCGTTATATTTTATATTTTATAGTATAAGTGTGATATTTCATATAATATAAAAAGTGTGATACGAGGCGCATACGATAAGTTTCCAGACTTTTTTGTATGGGCATTTAAAAATGGTGGAGACTCTTGAAATTTGAGTGAAGCAGCGTCTCATCAACCGAAAAAGACATCGACACACGGCTAACGAAGGCATGGACAGCTATTGATAGGCTTTCGATCATATGGAAATCAAACCTGACTGATAAAATGAAACACAGTTTCTTCCAGACGGCGGTCGTGTCGATACTGCTGTATGGATGCACTACTTGGACGCTGACTAAACGGTTGGAGAAGAAGCTCGACAGCAATTATACAAGAATGTTGCAAGCAATATTGAACAGGTCCTGGCACCAACACCCCACATGGCGCCAACTGTACGGCCACCTACCACCTATCACGAAAACTATACAAGCTAGACGAACCAGGCATGCCGGACACTGCTGGAAAAGCAAAGATGAGATCGTAAGTGATGTGCTCCTGTGGACCCTCACATATGGCCAATCAAAAGCAGGACGACCAGCTCGAACATTCATACAGCAGCTATGTGATGATATGGGATGTAACCCTGAAGACCTGCCGAAGGCGATGAATGATAGGGAGATGTGGAGAGAGAGAGTCAGGGATATCCATGCTAGCCACACATCATGATGATGATTGCTATACATCTTATGAGATGACTGATCAATTTTTATGATTTCAGCTTTAAAGGAACAGCTACAGCAGCAATTGGAATACACCCTACTAAAGCCGATTTAAAGAGTGCTGGCCTCTTCCGATGAAATCTCTTTCTGAACTCCCTAAAAACCTCAACATAGTGACCCTAACCCTAACCCTAATCCTTTGGCCAATCAACTCTGGTGTTCTGACTACCTTACTCCTCCCACACCTCTCATCATCCCTCACAGACTCCCTGCCTTCCTTGAATCTCTTATGCCACTCAAAAACTGATGCTCGATTCATGCAAGATGCTCCAAAAGCACAGTCTGAAGCATTCCATACGTTTCTGTGGCCTTTTTTCCAAGTTTAAAACACAATCTTATTGCATATTGTTCTTTTAAAGTGTGCTCACGTCCAGATTGCATTTTTGAAATTCACCAGCTGTAACAAGGGTGTATTCGAATTGCTGCTGTAGCTGTTCATTTGAGCCTGAAATCATAAAAAATGGTTAGTCATCTCATAAAATGGATAGCAATAACATACTGAATTTTCAAGAGTCTACAACAATTTCAAATGCCCATACAAAAAAAGTCTGGAAACTTATCATATGCACCTCGTATTTTAAAACATGTTTGTACTAACTTATTTTATGCTCTTTATCAAGGACATAACATCTCTGTAATACTAATAAATTGTACAGAACTGTACGATTTTGAATTACTAATAATATTCCTTTGTAAATCATTGAACAGTTTTATTTGACTGATAGATGGGACCCTAACAGGTATAACAAGACTCCAAGTTAGAGTTGACTTGGGAGTAATTGTAATGAAGGGGTAGTCCACATTCCCTCAAACACCAAGACTTAAGCTTCATTATCCGATGCAATTTAAAGATATACACAACTCATGTTAATGATTATAACAAAAGACACCAGCAGAAGGCTGAAGAGTACATCGGCCAAAACATCGTAAGTATAACCACCAAGAAAAGAAAAATAGGTTGAATCAAGTAAATAAGGTAAACAAATTATAGTAGTTGGGGTAACTGAACAGGTGATAGTCTACTATTGACATGAATATAAATATTGACAGGAATACCTGGACAGGTGATAATCCCCTATTGATGAGAACATGAATATCGACAGGCATACCTGGACAGGTGATAATCCTCTATTGATGAGAACATGAATATTGATAGGCATACCTGGACAGGTGATAATCCCCTATTGATGTGAACATCAATATTGATAGGCATATCTGTATAGGTGATAATCCCCTATTGATGTGAACATCAATATTGATAGGCATACCTGGACAGGGGATAATCCTCTATTGATGTGAACATGAATATCGACAGGCATACCTGGACAGCTGATAATCCCCTATTGATGAGAACATGAATATCGACAGGCATACCTGGACAGGTGATAATCCCCTATTGATGTGAACATCAATATTGATAGGCATATCTGTATAGGTGATAATCCCCTATTGATGTGAACATCAATATTGATAGGCATATCTGTATAGGTGATAATCCCCTATTGATGTGAACATCAATATTGATAGGCATACCTGGACAGGGGATAATCCTCTATTGATGAGAACATGAATATCGACAGGCATACCTGGACAGCTGATAATCCCCTATTGATGAGAACATGAATATCGACAGGCATACCTGGACAGGTGATAATCCCCTATTGATGAGAACATGAATGTTGATGAAGAAAACATGCTAGGCATTGCTGGTGAAGTAAGGAGAAACTCATAAGCGGCATTCTATTATGGACTACTACACATGGACACACCAGTTGTTAGCCGACTAGAAAAAAACTTACATTCATCAGCACTGTATAGACATTGAATGCTGTCTAGAGGACCTACCAAGAATGATGCCTGATAGAGATGAATGGCGAGAGAGAGAGAAAAGAATTTGTGCCATTAGGATGATTTAATGATGATGATGATATAGCTTTGTCAAAACTAAGTGTGCTAATTCCATGATTTTTGCCGGGGGTAGTATATTTACACAAGTCTGGAAAATGGTGCGAACATCACCCTGAACAAGTCTTAGAAGGCCATGAAGTCACTCGTCTTTGAGACTTTACCATTCATGTTAATGTCTCAAGACCACAAGAAAAAAAAATTCCCTTTTCATAGATATGGAAGTCCCATCAGAAAAAAATATATCTATTAAAGAGTCTGATAAAATCACTCAATAGAAAATCACTGTGGTTTTTCATAGATCTTTGTATTATGTGTGCGGTGTCATAAGAAATTATTAAATGAATTTGGTGCTTGAATGTGTTGTATGATGTTGTCTACATAAACAGCCACGTGTCCCGTTCAAAGGACCTGTAGTTAATAGAAAATAGTAAAAATAAAATAAAATAAGAATAGAATTAATAAAACAAAATTAATTTTTTTTAAATTACAGAAACTCCCAGAGGTCTCCGACAGGAAGTTAAAAAATATATATCTGTTAAAGAGTCTGATAAAATCGGTAAATAGAAAATCACTCAGTTTTTCTCATAGAATCTTGTATTATATATGAGGTGTCACAAAAAATTATTAAATGAACATGTTGTATGATGTTGCCTACATAAACAGCCAAGTGGAGGTGCCCGTGGTGTAATAGTTATCATCATAGGAAATGAACACTGCAACATGAGTTCAAATCCTGGACGAGACTGATTGCATTTCACATAGCACTAATACCCTTGGGAAAGGTATGAATCCAATTATTCTCCCTCCAGCTATGGGTAAATAGTAGGGCAGACTGATTTTCAGGTTGGTGAGGCAACTAGTCCAGGAGAAGGAAAACTCTGAATTGAAACCTGTTAAACTCTGCTTAAAAATTGACCTTGTGTCATATCCTTCCCGAGTGGAGGGGTTGGTAAATATGATAAACAGCCAAGTGTCTCGTTCAGAGGACCTACCAAGTGCGATGGCCAATAGGGATGGATGGCGAGAGAGAGAGAGACAGTCAAGGAAATCTATGCAGCCAACAAATCTTGATGAGGAGGATGATGATGATGATGATGATTGTAATGTATCAGTTATTTCAGTTTGGTTGTGTTTTATGGCATATCAACTCTTGTGGGTTATTTAATGCTAAATCCTGTTTATGTATATATATATATATATATATAAATTGGGGTTGGACAAAATAATGAAAACACCAAGAATCTCAGTATCATAATTTTGAAACTCCTATAAAACCAGCAAACGTTTGTTATTTTTATGTTTTTCGAATTATTATTAATTTTTCTCGTCTCATTTAACAAAATTTGTGGTTTTCTTTTTTAGATATCATCAGAAGAAATTAATCAAAATTCATTAAAATGTCAGATCTATAAGACTTTAAAAGAGGTCAAATTGTTGGTGATCGTATGGCAGGTGCTAGTGTAACAAAAACTACTGAATGATTTAGTGTTGCAAGGAGTACTGTCTTGAAAGTAATGACAGCATTTGAGAAAGAAGGAAAAACCTCATCACTGAAGCAAAACTCTGGAAGAAAACGAAAGTTGTCTGATAAGGACTGTTAGACTCTTATGCAGGATCAAAAGAATACAGCTCCAAAAATTACAGCAGAGCTTATGAGCATCTCGAGAACCCAGTGAAATATATATATATATATATATATATATATATATATATATATATATATATATAGATATGATTTGTAAAAGAATAGTTTGTATGTAATAATTTTTAAAATTAAAAGAAATCAGTGAATTCTGTGCTCCAATATCTTGTAGGATGTTGCCTCCTACATGTTGCCTCCAACATGTTGCCTCCTACATGTTGCTTACTGCATGTTGCTTACCCTGTCGGCTGGGGCTGTTGAATACATTAACTGGTTCTCTGCAAAGGGGTACCCCCCCCAACGAGTATCCTAGATATGATACTAAACAATATGATGGTGAGGTTCCAGTAATAATGGAGCTTTAGGGGATGCAGAGTACTCCTTCATTGCCATTGCTCCCAGGTCCATGTTGGCTCGGAGTGGTAGCACCTGATAGGGCCCTATATATGGGTTAAATAGAACTAAACCATGGTTTTTTGACTTTACTGTTTTTTGCATTTAAACTGCATATTTATGCTAAACCAAATTGTTTAAAATAGAACTGTTTTGACATTTAAACTGCAGATTTAAGCTAAACTGAATTATCTGAAATAGAACTGTTTTGGCCCAGTTGGCTGGGGCTGTAGAACACACTGACTGCACCTCTGTAGAGGAATAAGACCCCCACCCCACCAATGAGAGTCCTGGGTATGACACTTAACAATCTGATGGTGAGGTTCCAGCGATGTTGGAGCTTTGGGGAATGGGGACCACCCCTTCATATCCATTACTCCCAGGTCCACTCTGTCCTAGAATGGTAGCACCTGATAGGACCCTATCTATGCGTTAAATAGAACTAACTGCTTACTTAGGCTAAACTAAATTGTTTGAATTAGAACTGTTTGACTAAACTGAAAAGCTTGAAATAGAATTTTTTTTAACAATTAAACTGAATTTAAATTTAAACTGTGCATTTGCTAAACTGAATTGTTTGAAATGGAACTATTTTTGACATTGAAACTGTACTTACATTAAACTGAATTGTTTAATATAGAACTGTTTTGACATTTAACTGTGCGTAAACAAAATCTGTACTTATACGAAACTGAATTAGCTGAATTAGAACTGTTTGAATAAACTGAATAGCTTGAAATAGAAATGTTTTTGACAATTAAACTATGTACTAATGCTAAACTGAATTGTTCGAAATAGAAATGGATTTGGCATTAAATAACCTACAAAGGTTGATATGCCATAAAACCCAAACAACCAACCTACCAACAACTACATGGTGCCAAATACGTGTTGCTTCCTACATGTTGTCAACTACATGTGTCATGTTTTGACTCTATTCGCAGGTGGTATCAAATGGTTCTTAATTGATTTCTTTCAAGCTTTTTTTTTGTGTGTGTGTGTGGGGGGGGGTCTGGTGTAAGAAATAAGATTTGTCCATATCTGAAATGGGTGATAAAATAGAAATAAAATTTTGCATGAAGTTTTATTTTCAGTCAAATTGGTTAGTTTTGTGACACCATAAACCTTGTTTCTTGGAAGTTTTATCTGATTAAGATAAATATTTCTATACATTCCCTTACTCCTAGTGTTTCAAGGTTATTTTCTCAGTTTCTTAAACATTAAACTTTTATCAATTCTATTTCAATGGATTTGGAACCAAAAACTGATGTGTCTTAAATTTGTTCACATTCAAAAATCTTAAATTTATGATAAATATTTTAATACATTTCTGGATACCGAGTGTGTCAAGATTACTTTCTTAGTTTCTCAAACATTTTGCCCAGTTAGCTGGGGTTGTAGAATACACCAACTGCATCTCTGCAGAGGAGTAAGACCCCACCCCTAAACAAGTGTCCTGGATATGACTCTAAACAATCTGATGGTAAGGTACCAGTAATGCTGGTGGTAAACTGAATTGTTTGAATTAGAATTGTTTGGCTAAACTGAGTAGCTTGAAATGGAAATGTTTTTGACAGGGTGGTAAACTGACAGGGTGGTAAACTGAATTGTTTGCATTAGAATTGTTTGGCTAAACTAAGTAGCTTGAAATGGAAATGTTTTTGACAATTAAACTGTGTACTCATGCTAAACTGAATTGTTTGAAATAGAAATGATTATTTGTATAAAAATGGATTTGGCATTATATAACCTACAAAGGTTGATATGCCATAAAAAACCCAATCAACCAACCAACCAACCAACCTAAACTGAATAGCTTGAACTTGAAATGTTTTTGACAATTAAACTGTGTATTCATGCTCAACTGAATTGTTTGAAATAGAACTGTTTTTTGTATAAAAATGGATTTGGTATTAAATAACTGACAAAGGTTGATATGTCATAAAACACAAACAACCAACAAGCAATTCTCAAACATTAAACTTTTATGATTTTGATTTCAATGGAGTTTGATAAATATGAACCAAAAACAGACATGTTTTCTTGAATTTGTTCGCATTCAAAAATCTTGAATTTGTAATAAATACTCAAATTGAATACTTGTAAAATAATAACAAATAAGTTTTTTAGTTGATGATAAGAAATTAGTCAAATTTTGAACAGTATTTCAAAGAATATTTTTAACTATAAATTTAAAAAAAAATTTAACCAGATTTTATGGTGATTAAAGCCTAGAAGACAAAAGGCCCAATAACATCTGTTTGTAAAGCCATTAATCTTTTTGTACATAAATAGAATATGAATCAATCCATTTTAGTCTCTTCAATTCTTATAGTCTCGAAAAGCAACTTGTCTTACACACACGTACAGTTTTAATTAAAAATGAACGTCTTTCTTTTAAGTTTGCAAGCAATTATACGGTTTCAAGTGACTTATAATAATAATCATTGATAGATCATTATAGCTTCAAGTAATTTTTCTTAATACAAATTATTTACACACAATTAAATGTTATCAAGTATTTCAAATAATTATATGGTTTTAAGTAACTAATTATATTAATTATTTGTAAACAATTATATCTTCAAGTAATTCTTCTCATTAAAAACAATTTGCAAATTGAGGAAGTCCCGATGGCGTAATGGCAAAAGTGTTGGATTTATTTGTCTCTACCTCCCACCAGAGAGGACTTGACACAAGGTCAATGACCCGAAGGTTGGCTTAAAGTGAGGTTTTAGGGGAGGGGAAGGTTGGGCACGAGCCAAGACTCGAACCCTGCTGGACTTTGCTGGTCATCGACCCACTCAATGCAATGTGGTTCTGATGAGCCTAGCTGGACATGGATCCAAATCTGGGTCCAGGCACGTATGCTCGATAATAGCTTAAACTGGACAGCAAGGTTCAGTGGATACAAGGGGAACAAAGGTGTCAATGTTGCAGCTCACCCATCTGAAGGTGGCCTAGCAGAAGCCTAGGGCCTTTCGGCCTCGAGTCTGCCATTGATTTTGATACCCAATGGCTAAAGTGTTGGACCACAGTCTCGAAGTATGTAATTGGCACACATATGAGGTCAGTAGAACTGATATAACCAGACAATAAAAATAAGAAGAAAAACAACTCTATGGACTTAAAATGTCTATATAGTTGTTTTTCTTCCTAACAAGTGACATCTATTTACCCATAGCTGGACGAGACTGATTGCATTTCACATTGCACTAATACCTTTGGGAAAGGCATGAATCCAATTATTCTCCCTCCAGCTATGGGTAAATAGTAGGGCAGACTGGGTTCTTCAGCCTTGGTGAGGCAACTAGTCTAGGAGAAGGAAAACTCTGAATTTAAACCTGTTAAACTCCGCTTAAAGAAATTGACCTTATGTCATATAAAAAGGACGTGCCCGTGGTGTAATGGTTATCATTTACAGATATTGGTCAGCATACTGAGAAGATTCCTTGGAGGACTGAGGAGACTTGCTGTCACTCAGACTCCTGTGAAAGACCATCGGCTAATGGTAGGAGGATGGGTCTGCAACAGTTATTACCACTTAGGGTCAGAGTGGATCTGGGAGTAATGGCAATGAAGATGTGCCTCCAGAGCTTCAGTACAGGTGCCTCACCACCAAATAAAGTGTGTCATATGAAGGACATACATTTTATAGGTGACCATATTTCTGTGCGATTAATATTTGAAAAAGACGATATATTTTTTTTTCAAAACCTTTTTAAAGTAATTTTATATTGACTCATATGTCAACAATGTGTCAACATTATTCATGTTGATCCATTGTTTCTCTCTTACACTTTGAAATCAACCAGTGTTGTGGCTAAATTTCTTGCTTCCTTCAAGGAAGAATTCTTTTGGCACCTGGCCAAACTTCAAAAGTGTAACAAGTGCTGAACTTAACGTGTCCAAGTTGGCAAACGAATCAATTCATGTGTCTTTACTTGTCAGTTCCTGGCACTGAATGTCAAACACTGGAACACTTGCTACAACAGTCTTTTTGATTTCTTTATTTTGATGGCATATCAACCTTCATGGGTTATTTAATGCCAAAGCCATCCTTGTAGAAGGACAATAGTGGTACTATTTAATCACACAAACACACACACACTCACACATATATATTTAAATCTGTGAAAGTTCACTTAAAAATTGACTATGTGTCACAGCATACATGTGTGAAGAGGTTGGTAAATATATACAAATACGTAAAAACAGTAAATTTGGGTAAATCGGACAAGATGAGAAAAATAAGTGGAAAAGGGGATTAATCAAAAAACTGAAAATGGAAATGATTAATCAAAACACTGAAAATGAAAGCGAGAACAATAATATTACATCTTTATTTTTAAAAGTCTTCCTCGGGTGTGTATGTGTGCATGGTTTTGTTTTTTGTTAATGGCATATCAACCTTCTTCAGTTATTTAATGCTAAAGCCATCCTTGTAGACTGTAGTGATACTATTTAATAATACACACACACACACACTTGCCCTGTTGGCTGGGGCTTTAGAATATACAAACTGCTTCTCTATAGACGGGTAAAATCTACCCCCCAAACAAGTGTCCTGGATATGTCACTAAACACTCTGATAGTGAGGTTTCAGTAATGCTGGAGCTTTGGGAAATGCGGAGTACCCTTTATTGTCATTGCCCCCAAGTCCACTCTAGCCTGGGGTGGTTGCACCTGATAGGGCCCTATCTATGAGTTAAATAGAACTAAACTGCATAATTATGCTAAACTGAATTAGAATTGTTTGTCTAAACTAAATAGCTTGAAATAGAAGTGTTTTTGACATTTAAAGTGTATTTACATTTAAACTGAGTGCTTATGCTAAACTGAATTGATTTAAATGGAACTGTTTTTGACATTGAAACTGTACTTACACTAAACTGAATTGTTTAATATAGAACTGTTTTTGACACCTAACTATGTGTCAACAAAATCTGTACTTATACAAAACTGAATTAGCTGAATTAGAACTGTTTGACAAAACTGAATTGCTTGAAATAGAAATGTTTTTGACAAGTAAACTGAGTACTCATGCTAAACGGAATTGTTCGAAATAGAAATGAATTTGGCATTAAATAACCTACAAAGGTTGATATGCCATAAAAACCAACCAACCAACCAACCACACACACGCACGCACGCACACACTCACACATATTCCAACCTGTAAAACTCTACTTAAAAATTCATCTGTGGGGAGAGGTTGGTAAATATATACATATACATATGTTTGTGTGTGTGTGTGTGGTTTTGATTCTTTGTTTAATGGCATATCAACCTTCATGGATTATTTATGCCAAAACCTCCTAGTAGAAAAACAGTAGTGGTAGTATTCAACCCATAGATGTGGGGATAAGAGGGGTCATATCAGTCCAGAAGTGAACGCAATAACACGAATGAAGTTTAAACTCATTTACTAAGATGTCGTGGTCCATCATATTAGCCACAACACCTTGGGGACTCTTTTATTTATCTTCTATCGATTTGACAAACAGTAATGTTCATAGGAGTGGAGGCCACTTAGTAATGATAGAGATAGTACCTGTTAGGTTTCTGTACGTAGGCAAAATAGATTTGTTTGAAAATTATTTGTATTTGATAAAAATACTTGATGCTATATGACTGTGGGTACAGTTTTAAGAATAGTTACTTGCAGCTCTAATTTTTACTAAGGATTATTATTATTATTATTTGTTACTTGAAAGCATATAACTGTAAATTATTTGAATTAAGAATAGTTAATCCTTAATTAATCCTTATAAAAGAACAGTAGTGGTACTATTTTACATATAGCTTCAGGGATAAATAGGTTCATACCTTTCGTTGCAGTATAACATTTTAGTACTATGCTATTAAGACACCTTCAGGGATAAATCTGTTCACTACTGAGATGGCTGACCACTGTAAGTACCCTAAAGTCTGTATGATAGACAAAGTAAAGCTTAGTAAATAAGAAGAAAAAGTTAAGCAATAATGAACCTCCTCAGTACTTATATGGGTGACTCATTAGTAACATCGGGAGCTGTTAGTAAAGCTTAGTAAATAAGAAGAAAAAGTTAAGCAATAATGAACCTCCTCAGTACTTATATGGGTGACTCATTAGTAACATCGGGAGCTGTTAGTAAAGCTTAGTAAATAAGAAGAAAAAGTTAAGCAATAATGAACCTCCTCAGTACTTATATGGGTGACTCATTAGTAACATCGGGAGCTGTTAGTAAAGCTTAGTAAATAAGAAGAAAAAGTTAAGCAATAATGAACCTCCTCAGTACTTATATGGGTGACTCATTAGTAACATCGGGAGCTGTTAGTAAAGCTTAGTAAATAAGAAGAAAAAGTTAAGCAATAATGAACCTCCTCAGTACTTATATGGGTGACTCATTATTAACATCGGGAGCTGTAAGCAAAGAAAGTAAAGCATAATAAATAACAACAATAAATCAAACAGTATTAAAAACTCTCATGCTACAGCTACACTGCAGCAGCTACACTACCTCTTTACACATTACATCATCCAGCTGAGTTTGAATATTTGAGTACTTCAGGTTACATATAAGGGTATGTGTTTTATGTCTAAGTAGATAGATTGACCTTGAATAACTTTGTTGTCAGTCATTTCTTAAGCTTAATCAACACCTTCATTGGAAAAAAAACTTGGTCATAGTTGTTTTAATTATGGGACGAATGATAAATCTAATTGCTTCAACTGTTTGCCCAAGGGCAGTGATTAGAGAGTTGATCTTTCATGATTGCAGTGATGTGTCAAAATTGGTTCTGTTCAAAAGATCTTTATAAATTATAGATAGCATTGCACGGATCGAGTCAAGCCTCGTTTGCCTTATTTTTGATCAGATTAACAATATTGTCAGATTTTTCTAGAATTTTACTAAAGCTGGCAAAGCATTCATGGAAGGCTCAGAAAATAACATCACCTCATCAATAAACTAAGCTAAAATGTTTGGGGTCATATGTAAATAATTTGAACACAATTATATGGTTTCAAGTATTCCTATCTAATACTAATAATTTGTATGTAAGGTACTATTTACCAACCCCTCCGCTCGGGCAGGATATGACACAAGGTCAATTTTTAAGCGGAGTTTAACAGGTTTGAATTCAGAGTTTTCCTTCTCCTAGACTAGTTGCCTAACCATGGCTGAAGAACCTAGTCTGTCCTACTATTTACCCATAGCTGGAGGGAGAATTATTAGATTCATACCTTTCCCAAGGGTATTAGTGCTATGTGAAATGCAATCAGTCTCGTCCTGGATTTGAACTCGTATCGCCGTGTTCATTTCCTACGGCGATAACGACTACACCACGGGCATAATTTGTATGTAAGGTAACGTGTATATATATATATATATATATATGTGTGTGTGTGTGTGTGTGTGATGCATGTGCGTGTGTATATATATGTATATGTAGTGTCTGCGTATGTATGTAATGTGTGTGTGTGTGTAATATAGAAATGTAATACAGAGCACAGCAGAAATATTATCCCCTGAAAGTGATCTTGGGCAAGTGGTAATGGTAGCTCCATTTAGTTAATGTCTTACCATTATTTCTTCAGTTATGATCATGGCTTGAATCAGTGCACACCATGTATTTGATCTTGAAACATTTTTAAGAATCTGTAATTGCTACACTGGGAGCTGTTTACGCTCATTTCATATTACATTGGAATGATGCTGTTCTGGATTGAAAATTATTTCTGCTGCGGGTTTAAAACTCTCTTAACATCTCGACATCACTCTTGCCAAGTCTTCTTCAGCATTCAGTGTCACAGAGTAGATGAATATCAATTTTTGCTGGTCGGTCGGCACTGGGGTGTCTATCTGTTAGATTCAATCAAAGAACATCGCTTAGAAGTCCATCCTTTCTTCACAAGCACTGCCCAGTATATTATGCTCATCTTGCTTGGACAGTTTGTAAGATGAGAGGTAAGTGGCTATATAATTGCTGTTTTTGGGGTGCTGCTTCCAGGATTTGTTCAGAACAGTGTGCAACATTCTTGTGTAGTTCCCATCTAACTTTTTCTCCGGGCGTTTCATTAGAGTCAAAGTGGTGCAACCATATAGTCGTACTGACATAGCCATAGTTTAGAAGAATTCCTGTTTTACTTTATCAGAGATCAGATTTCTATAAGCTCAATAAGATGTCAGTAGCACTTCATACCTTTCCTACATGCATGTTAACGTCACTTACAGTCGATGAGATATTGCTACCGCGGTATATGGACTAGTCTATTAATTTAATGAAAAGATAGCACCATCTTGATTAAAAGCTGTATTATCTGAGTTCATGTAGAGACTAATGCCTCTTGCAGCCTGCTTCAGGCAATGTAGCAGAGATTCGGTTTGAGCAGATGTATTTGTGTGAAGCTCAAGATAATCTACGTAGTCAGCAATAATTTTAATAGAATATCATCTGCTTCTTAAGAAAGATGGAGATACTTGTATTATAGTTCATTGAATAATGCCAGTAATTCATCACAATTGGAGTGTGTATAGACCAAGGTGTTCTGATCAAAGCAACAGAAATAAAGATATTTGTTTTACTAATTTATTTAACAATACCAATAATTTCTCTTAAAACTTAAAAAATCGCCAAGAAGGTTGGAAAATCTGCTGGTCAAAATATTCTGATCAAAACAACAAAAATAAAGATCCTAGTCAGAATAATTTATTTAATTATGATTGTACTTCTCTTTAGAAATTCAGATTCTACCCAAAATGTTGAGTTGTAGTTTTGCTTCATTGTCATCATCATCATCAGGTCGTGCTATCAGCATGGATATTCCTGACCCTCTCTCGCCACACCTCCCTATCGTCCATTGCTTTCGGCTGATCCTCAGGGCTACATTTCGTATCACCTCTGTGCCGATACGGGATGTAACCCTGAAGATCTGCCGAAAGCAATGGACGATAGGGAACGAAACTATAACATATGAGAATGAATGCAGGACCTCATATTTTCAAGCCCATTGCTCTAACCACTGGGCTACACTGAAAAGCACGACTGGAGAAAGCAGTGCCTATAAATTTGAAGATGGTGACTCCGATAATATTACACACTGAACATCATTTCACCTTCTAATTCGAATAAGAGCAACTGCTGCTATTTGCATGTGGTCAAATATTGATCAGTTTTCTATATAACCTGGTCGTATAATCGTGCACTACACAATTCACCGCAGTCTTTCTTCTCGCAGCTTAAATCAACACAGCGTTTGGCTGATGGATCTAATAATGGCGGATTTTCAAATTTCTAATGGAATGGAAGGATTCGTTACTTAACCATGGAGTCATATTCTAGACCGGAAGAAGTGAAAAAGGAGAAAATTCAATTGACATTGATTTTATGGGGATTCAGTTATTAATATTTGGATTTTATCTATTATTTTATACATCGGTATTGGTCAAAAATAAGTTTACTCCAACCATTTTTTTATGTCTTGGGTATGACACAAAACTGGTGGTGAGACTCCAGTTCTGGATGTCGTGGGAGAGTGGCACTTTAGCAGAAAAAATTTCGCATTTTTGTTTGGCGCGTAATATAATTCGACCGTTAGGGTCGACGCATAATTTCACCCAATCAGGATGACTTATTCTATTCACACCGGACCACCTTCCGGGCTGCACAAACTGGGGAAATCTGCCAAACACTTTCTTTTTGGCTGAACAACTTCGTTCAGTGCAGACGTCTCACTGTCTGCTCTTCAATAGCATCAGCAGCAGCATTAACCACCATGAGGGAAACTATCTAATCTATGGACCCCTTGCGTTAGGGAAATCCGTGCTAGAGGCGCGACATAATGATGATGACTGTCTTTTACAAGGATGACTTTGTTATTAAAGAACCCACCACATTTGATATGTCGTTAAACGAAGAAGCCAAACCTAAAACTTGTAGCAGAAGGAATTTTCGTATTTTTGTTTGGCGCGTAATTTAATTCGACGCATAATTTCACCCAATCAGGATGACTTATCCTATTCATCCCGGAGCGTCTTTCCAGGCAGCACAAACTAGGGAAAAGCCGTCAAACACTCTCTTTGGCTGAACAACTTCGTTCAGTGCAAACGTCTCACTGGCTGCTCTACCATAGCAGCAGCAGCAGCGTGGATACAATGAGGGAACCTATCTAATTTATGGATCCCTTGCGTCTATTTCTCTTAGACCAAGGGTTCCCAGTTGATTATGAATTAGATAAATTCAATACGCCACCCACAGGAACAACTTTACGTCACGCCCAAAATTGTCTATGTCGACTGCAATGTAGAATTTCGCTCCGACACCTAGCGACTTCACCTCAGGGCAACATTTTCTGGAGACATTCACGCTTCTCCCCGAAACAACCAGAACCACAAACTCACGGTGACTTCAACGTTTCTCTCCTCAAATAGCAAACACGACTTTTGCTACACTATGGCGAAAATATCTCCCTCGCACGTCCAACAACATGCGCTGCATTCTCCAATCTCTCATAACTTCAAATCGTTCACTTACTTCTTTCCTTACAACGAGACTTGTAGCATAAACGTAAACTCTTTATTCCGTGCTGCCATTAAAAACCTTCATGTAAAAGCTAACGGCATCTTCGTCTTCTTACTTCTTCATCCTCCTTTATTAACGACAACAATTAGCGAGGGAATAATACACACGCGCAAGAATACATTTCTTCCCTAAAAATAATTTTAAAAAATTCTACACCCATTGCGTACATTTCCAGCAGAGTGGTACCCCCTCTCACCGTGTAAAAAGGAGGTGTACTGGATCTGAGAGGTGAGATTTCAGTTCTTGAGCTTTAGGGAGTATGCAGTCACTCTTTTGTTGTGATTACACTCAGACCCACTCTGCCCCGGAGTAGTCGTACCTGTTAGAGTACCATCAATGGGTTAAGTAGATCTATTTGAAAATTATTTTGGTTTGAAAGGAATACTTGAAACATTACAACTGTGTACAAATTATTTGTCTGAAGAATTGTTACTTGATGCTATAATTGTTTTATTCAAGATTAGCAGAGGAGTCCCTGAAGCATGGTGGCGAACGTGCAGCAGTGTGTAAAGAAATTAATAGGGATAAAAATTTTAATATAAGGAAAGTTTAAGGGGGGATAAAATTTGATATGAAACGAGTGACACTAAAGCCACGTTTAGTATTTAACTGAATAATGATTTTAGGGGGCTTTAATGTGCCATTAACGGTGTACTGGGTTTAGTTGTTTCCTCGCTGAGTGTTGTAAGGCCCTCTCGCTAAGTTTGTGAGAAATAAAAGGAGGATGATGAAGAAGTAAGATGGCGAGAGTCGAAATATATTTTTATGAATAGGTTTTTATTTGCAGCATGGAATATTGGTTTGCTTTTGGTGCTGCAAGACTCGTGAAAGGTTGTGAGTATTGAGACGAAATGGCGTTATGAGATGTTGAGAAGGTTGAGATGGCAGCGTGTGTCGTCGGACGTGTGAGGGATTGTGTTTTAGAGTCACCATGATTTTTGTCCGTTTGGTGGAGAGGCGTGCGTTGGTCTCCATTAAAGTGGCCCAGAGGTGAAATGGGAGCTAGCGTGTCGAGAGCGGGATTACGCGTCAGATCGACATAGCAAATTTTGGGGTGACATAAAGTTGTGCCTGTGCTAGGCATGTTGAATGCATCTAATTTATATTCAACTGGGATTCCTTGTAAGGAATCCATAAATTAGATGGGTTCCCTCGTGTGTGTCCATGTTGCTGCTGCTGCTATTCTAGAGCTGCAGTGAGACGTCTGCACTGGGCGGCGTTCTACAGCCAAAGAGAGTGCGTTTGGCAGCTTAACCATTCTCTAGCCGGAAATGAAGGTCCGGGCTGAATAGGATAAGTCATCCTGATTGGATGAAATTAAGTGTCGAATTAAATTGCGCGCCAAACCAAAATACGAAATTTCCCTTCATTATAACGGTAATTTAAACAGTAAATTTAAACGGTAACGGCTTTCTAGTTAGGATTCTGATTCGAAAAGCTAACACAGACAATAAAGTTTTTAAAAGGGAATTTTATACAAAAGAAATGAGAAAGAAATTGATAGAAAAGATAGAGTCTTGCAAATTTTAGTGCAATTTACTGGAACTTATCTGAGAGATTGTCCGGGAAACAAAGTTCTTTTAATTCGAGTATTTTTCTTTTCTTTTTTGTTTTATCGAAAAGTTTCAGAATTCGTTAAATTTCGAATCTTCTTTAAAGTTCTTTTCAACAGAATTCTCAGTTGAATTTTTTTTCGGTTGAATTTTCTTGGTAGAACTTCAGTAGTCTCCTCCGGCTGTAATGCACTTGTTGAACCGTTCCAATAACTTCTGGAAGGCCCCACGGAGGTCCTCTTGTGTGAGTGTGTCAATGACCTTCTTCACAGCCTCTTTCATCTCCTCAATTGTCACACAACGACAGCATCTGGGCTTAGGGAATAACCAAAAGTCATAGGGAGTAAAGTCTTGACTATAGGGAGGCTGAGGAACTGTCTTGATGCCCATCTTGGTCAAATAGTCTGTGACAAGGATGGAGTTGTGGACTGGTGCGTTGTCCTGGTGGAAATGCCACTGACCCAATTTGAAGAATGCTGATCTCTTCCGACGGAATCTCTACCTGAACTCCCTTAAAACCTCAACATAGTAACCCTAACCCTAACCCTTTGGTCAATCAACTCTGGTGTATTGACTTGCTTACTCCTCCCACACCTCTCATCATCCCTCACAGACTCCCTGTCTTCTTTGAATCTCTTATGCCACTCGAAAACTGATGCTCGATTCATGCAAGATGCTTCAAAAGCAATCTGAAGCATCTCATACGTTTCTGTGGCATTTTTTCCAAGTTTAAAACAGAATTTTATTGCATATCGTTCTTCCTCACGTCCAGATTGCATTTCTGAAATTCACTAGCTGTGACAATCAGGATTTAGAATGGTATATTCTAATTCCTGCTGTAGCTGTTCATTTGAACCTGAAATCATAAAAATTTGGTCAGTCATCTCATAAGTTGTATAGCAATAACATATTGAATTTTCAAGAGTCTACGACAATCTTAAATGCCTGTACAAAAAAAAGTCTGGAAACTTATTGAAGGCACCACCTATTACTCAACTTAGTAAAAGATTTTGATAGATCAATAGAGAAAACTGTTTTATAACCCTGTTAAATTGTATTGTATAGTGGCCTGTACGATGTTACTTCCAGTATCGCGGAAGTATAAAAGCCGTCGTATCTCGAGAAGTCAGACAGAAGCGAGAGAGCAGCAGACGCAGAGACATAAGAGCTCTGAAAGACGTCGGTCAGTAGAAGACGAACTTCGGAGTAACACCTACAGCGAGAGACTTATTATACTAGTCGAATACTATTAACCACTTGGGTTAATAAATAATTAACTCTGTTTCACTGTGTATCGGTTCCTTTCCACGACACAACAAACTGATAAGAATTCTGCCCGCAAAAATTGTTCATTTGTTTTTTGATGTGTAAGAAAAAAGTTAAAAAATTTGTTCCTCACAATGAGGTTAAAATTTCAGTGACTTAATTGTATGTACCTGAAGAATGGGTGTGTGCAATAGAAGAAATTGATAGAATATTTCGTGTAAAAGGAAGAGGTAGAGTATAATGTTTTGCATTGTATTTTTTTTTTGCTTTTTAATTACTTATTTTCATCGTAGTATATGCTATATCGGTATAACTACCCTATATCCCCACCCCAGCAATGGGTAAAATAGTACCACTGCTGTTCTTTAAGAAGAATGGCTTCGGAATTAATTAACTCACAAAGGTTGATATGCCATTAAAAAGAGAAACCAAAGGAAACTAAGATTTATTATTATTAGTTTTTCGAAACCTTTTAATATTTACTTAACCCCTCCGCTCGGGCAGGATATGACACAAGGTCAATTTTTAAGCGGAGTTTAACAGGTTTGAATTCAGAGTTTTCCTTCTCCTAGACTAGTTGCCTCACCAAGGCTGAAGAACCTAGTCTGCCCTACTATTTACCCATAGCTGGAGGGAGAATAATTGGATTCATACCTTTCCCAAGGGTATTAATGCTATGTGAAATGCAATCAGTCTCGTCCAGGATTTGAACTCGTAACACCGTGTCAATTTCCTACGACGATAACCATTACTCCACGGGCACCTCGAAACCTTTTAATAGCTTGCAAATTCTTGGTGTTAGGATTGCCTTGGACCATATCATCATCATTATCATCATCGTGTCGTGCTGGTAGCACGGATATCCCTGACCCTCTCTCGAAATAGATCCACGACCTCACAAATATTAACCATCCGTAGAATCCTTGAAGGTGTACGGGCAAAAAGCCTACAAGCGACATTAATATTTGTCGACTTTACCAAGGCCTTCGATTCCATTCACAGAGGAAAGATGGAACAAATCCTACTAGCATACGGCATACCTAAAGAAACCGTAGCAGCAAAAACGATTGGACCATATAACTGTATGTAAATTGTTAGTATTAGATTGGAATACTTGAAACCATATAACTGTATGCAAGCAAATGATTTGTATTCTTGTTAAATTGGAATAGTTGCTTAAAAGCATAAAACCCGTACAAATTATTAATATTGAATGGAAATACTTGAAACCATATAACTGTATGCAAGCAAATGATTTGTATTATTGTTAAATTGGAATAGTTGCTTAAAAACATAAAACGCTTACAAATTATTAATATCGAATGGAAATACTTGAAACCATATAATTGTGTACAAATTGTTGATATTAAGAATAGTTACTTGAAAATATATTTGTTTACAAAATATTTTTATTAATTACTTGAAATCATATAATTTCTTGCCCAAGTTGACTCTAGCATTAAATTACCCAACAACGGTTGGCATGCCGTAAAACCAACCTACTAATCAACCAACAAACCAACCAATTTTTTAAAGTTAATTTTATTAAGTCTGTCTACCAATCTAACTACGATCTTACCCATAAATAAGTACACCCCAAAGAATATTTTAAAGTAAGAAGATTAATTTTCTTCTAAAGCAAAGATGCCATGATTCTATTATTTTTAGTTCAACTAAATACGATTAAAACAGATATTATTGACCCTTACAGTATCACCCATAAATACATACACCCTAGACATCTTTTTTAAAAAGGTTAATTTTCTTTTAAAGGAAAGATACCATAATTTTAATATTTCTAGTTGGACATCATAGCCCACACGACAAAAAGAGGGAGATCAACTTGCCGTATATGATAACGAAGACTCGTTGAAAGTCGACATCATAGCCCACAAGACAAAAAGAGGGAGATCAACCTGCCGTATATGATAACGAGGACTCATTGAAGGTCAACATCGTAGCCCACACGACATAAACAGGGAGATCAACCTGCCGTATATAATAACGAAGACTCATTGAAGGTCAACATCGTAGCCCGCACGACAAAAACAGGGTGATCAACCTGCCGTATATGTTAACGAGGACTCATTGAAGGTCAACATCGTAACCCACACGACTAAAACACGGAGATCAACCTGCCGTACATTATAACGAAGACTCATTGACCATTACAGTATCACCCATAAATACATACACCCTAGACATCTTTTTTAAAAAGATTAATTTTCTTCTAAAGGAAAGATACCATAATTTTAATATTTCTTGTTGAACATCATAGCCCACACGACAAAATGACCCAAAAAGGGTTGATGCACCGTTAAACAAAACAATTAAACAACCAACTTATCAGGCTTCAAACAACTGTATATAAAAGAACACTCGTCACATTGGAACCACTTAGTCTGATGATTGCATAGGGAAGAAACTGATAATCATCAAGGTCTGTTGATTCTGTGTCTATGCTATCCTTAATTATATATATATATATATATATATATATATATTGATTATTGATTTATGTAATGTAATTTACTTCTTTCTATATTTTTTTAGTCTGTATCCTCTGCAAAATATACATCCTTAATGAGAATAATTTGACAAATATATTTGGGGTCTGACACAAATAATAACTTTCTCCTTTTCAAAAGATTGTATTAGTCTTTTACATTGAGTTACATGGTATGGAGTGGGTATGTGTGTGTTACAGTTGTCATCCCGCCCCAAAACGACCGTGACTACAGCTTCAAGATTTAGATGCTTGTCTAAGTATCAATAAACGCATTCATTGCCATAAACTGTTCTCTCTCTGTCTCTGTCTCTCTGTCTGTCTGTCTGTCTGTCTCTCTCTCTCTCTCTCTCTCTCTCTCTCTCATTGGCTCTCAGTATTTAATGTTGGTATTATTCTATCTCTTCTATTCTCCCTCACTCTCTCTTTCTCTTTCTCTGGTTCTCAGTATTGGCACTGATCTCTCTCTCTCTCTCTCTCTCTCATTGGCTCTCAGTATTTAGTGTTGGTATTATTCTATCTCTTCTATTCTCCCTCACTCTCTCTCTCTTTCTCTCAGTATAAGATCACTGATCTCTCTCTCTCATTGGCTCTCAGTATTTAGTGTTGGTATTATTCTATCTCTTCTATTCTCCTTCACTCTCTCTCTCTTTCTATCAGTATGATATCACTGATCTCTCTCTCTCTCTATCTCTCTCTCTCTCTCTCTCTTTCAGTCTTTCTATTTAGTTCAGTACATCAATTGATGAAGTTTCAGTTCTGGTGCTCAGAGGATTACTGAGTCACTTCTCAATAGCTCCGTCGATGGGGTTTAGAATATATTATGTGTAGAGGGTAATCCTTGCCTTAACAAAATGATCTAACATTTCAACTTTTTCTCTTTCTTTTTCTTCTCCTTCTTGATCCCCTCTTATTCTCTTTTCTCCTTTTCTTATTTAAAACTCCTCCTCTTCCTCTTCCTCTTCACCTTATTTGATTCGAGCCTCATCTTCAGATACTTATCAAGCTCTGTTGATTTTGTGTCTATGCTATCCTTGATTATATATATATATATATTGATTAGTGATTATTGATTTATGTAATATAATTTACTTCTTCCTATATTTCTTTTCTTCTTTTTTTATTTAAGACTCCTCCTCTTCTTCTTCTTTTAGGACTCCTTCTCCTTCTCCCACTCCTCTTTCTCCTCTTCTTCTTTTTCTTGGCTTTTTTTCCTTTTCATTATCATTTTAGTCTCTTTCTGTCTCTAACTTATTATTGTTATTTATAGAAAAACATAACCTTTGACCTCATCTTCTTTTTTTATTATTCAACCCATACAATTAGTAGTATTATTTTTATTACAACTTTCATATATGTCTAAATTTCTGAAATAAAGCTTGACAACTATTATTACTTAGAACATCATGAAGTTTCAGTTCTGGTGCTCAGGGGATTACTGAGTGGGTAAATAGTAGGACAGACTAGGTTCTTCAGCCTTGGTTAGGCAACTAGTCTGGGAGAAGGAAAACTCTGAATTCAAACCTGTTAAACTCAGCTTAAAAATTGACCTTGTGTCATATCCTGCCCGAGTGGAGGGGTTGGTAAATAGGATTATTGCTTAGAACATTTGGATTATTGGTTGGTTGGTTGGTTGGTTATTATGGCATATCAACCTTTGTAGGTTATTTAATGCTAAATTCATTTGTAAGGAAATAATCTATTCTATTTAAAACAATTCAGTTTAGTATGAGTGCACAGTTTGATTGTCAAAAACATTTCTATTTCAAACCATTCAGTTTAGTCAAACATTTCTAATTCAGCTAATTCAGTTTAGTATAAGTATAGATTTTGTTTACATGCAGTTAAATGTCAAAACAGTTATATATCAAACAATTCAGTTTAGTGTAAGTACAGTTTCAGTGTCAAAAAATAGTTCCATTTCAAACAATTCAGTTGAGCATCAGTACACAGTTCAATTATCAAAATATTTCTATTCCAAGGTATTCAGTTTAGTCAAACAGTTCTAATTCAAACAATTCAGTTTAGTTCTATTTAACCTATAGATAGAGCCCTATTAGGTGCTACCACTTCGGGCCAGAGTGGACCTGGGAGCAATGGCAATGAAGAGGTGATCCACATTCTACAAAGCTCCAACATCACAAGAGCCTCTCCATCAGATCTTTTAGTGTCATATCCAGGACACTTGTTGGGGGGGGGGTCTTAACCCTCTGCAGAGAAGCTGTCGGTGTATTCTTCAGCCCCAGGCTACAGGGCAATACCAATTGGACTGCTGACCTCATTTTTATTTTCATAATCACAGCGTTTCAACCAATATATCTTTCGGCCTTCTTCAAGTGTTTTATGTGTGGACAACTGAGTTCGACATCAAACACCAGAAAAAGGCTGAAAGATGACATCAATAGTCCAAATATTTTAAGAAATAATAATTGCATATTTTTGGTTTGGTTTGATTTGTTTTTATGGCATATCAACCATTATAGGTTATTTAATACTAAACCCGGTTTATTCATATATATCAAATACATTTGATTTGTAAACATAAGTCAACAAAGTTAAATAGTTCTAATTTCACTAACAATTCAATCAAACATTTGTTTACACCCAGTTAAATGATAAAACAGTTCTATTTCAAACGATTCAATTTAGCATAAATCAAAGTTGGATGGTTCCAAGTATTGCTATGTATCATTTACAATTCAATTAAACATCAGTCATTTAATTACACACTGTTAAACAATCAAACAGTTCTTCTTTGAACAATTCACTTTCACATAAATCATTTTGTCACAGTCAGTTTCAATGTCAAACAGTTGTATTTGAGCCATAGATAGGACCCTATCAGGTGCTGCCACTCCGGGTCAGAGTGAACCTGGGAGTGATGGTAATGAAAGGATACTCCAATTTCCTCAAAGCTTCAGTATTATTGGAGCTTCACCATCAGATTGTTTAGTGTCCCATCCATGTGACAATATGACCGACACGTCCAGTACCCACTATCTCATCTTCTTGTATCAGCTCATCGATAGTCTAGTGGTTTCTCTCATCTCTGGCCAGGGGCATTTCACATGTTTTACAAATATACAACAGATATAACATAGATATAACCAAGAGTGGAAGAAAGAACAAACAAGAATGGACTTGGGTTCACCCTAAGCATAAGAAGGGAGAAAATTCCTACACAGCTACCAGGAATGCTGACTCATCCTCTTGTGCTGTCTGACCTGGCTTCTGGGTCCACAAGACCCACGATTGAACCCCGATCTCCTGGACCATTGGCGAACACTCTACTCATTAGACCAATGACCTGCTAGCAGTACTCATCATCATCATGTCATGCCGCTAGCAAGGATATCTCTGACCCTCTCTCGCCACTTCTCCTTATCGTTCATCACCTCTGGCAGGTCTTCAGAGCTACATCCCATATCCTCAAATAGCTGCTGTATTTATGTTCAAGCTGGTCATCCTGCTTTTGCTCAGCCATATGTGGGGGTCCATAGGAGTACATCACTCATGAGCTCGTCCTTGCTTCTTCAGCAGTGTCCTGCATGTCTGGTTCATCTAACTTTGATAGTTTTCGTGATAGGAGGCAGGTGGCTGTTTTCTTCAATTGTTACAAGATTTACTTCCCTTATATTTCTGTCTTTGTCACTAGATGGGGTGCTAGCAAAAAACCCTCAGAAATCATTTCAGAAATCAGAAATCAGTGTTGCTAGGTTACAAGGATTGGCTGAAAATTTCAAAGGTTGGCTCTCTCTCTCGCCATCCATCCCTATCACCAATCAATTCTGGCAGCTTCTCCAGATGGTATTGAGTATCTGCATGGAACTGATGTGTTTATATGTTTGCTGCTTGGCTGACACTGGTGTGTCCACGTGTTGTGGTCCACACGAGAACTTCATCCCTGCTTCTGTTGTATACTGCTCCTGGAGTTCTTTCTACCAGGTTGCACACTACAGCTGGACTTGACAACAACAAATATGACAAACATTTGTATCTAAAAAATATAACTTATTTTATTTATTTCTCCAGTTTGCTACATATGTGAAGTCTAAGAGAGAAGGTTAAAGAGATTATGAGTGCATACAGGGAATAGATGGGAGATATCTTCATTTCAACCATTAGTCAAGATTCTCCTCTGACATCTGAATATGGCAGCTTTTATAAACACATCTATTTGAATCGGGCCACCAAGGTATTTTCCTTCCAGCTGGCAACACTGGTGCTTTTTGCTTGCAGACTTTTGTCTGCTATTTCCATAGTCTTATATTAATGTTGTCTCATTTCTCATTTCAGTGTCATGACCTCCTGATTAATTGACCTGTCAATTTGTCACTCATTTTCTATTTTTGTAAACCTGTGTCACCTTTATCCATTAAGGCGTCTATCCTTTTAACAAAAAAAATCCATTTGTCACATTCCTATCTACTGACAATACAACACTTCTCCAGCAGTGCCTAACAAGTCTTGTTCTTCTTACTTGGATGGTTTATGAGATGAGAAGTCAGTGTCTGTACCACTTCTGTTTTATGTAGTACTGCTTGGAGGATTTGTTCAAAACAGCACATTGAATCCTTGCATTGTTCCCATTGATTTTTTTTCCAAGTGCTTTGTTAAAATCAAGTTGGTGTAGCCGTACAATTGCTTTGTCATAGCTACAGCTCGGAACAATTCCTATTTTATCTGAGAGATTAGATTTTCATATGTTTGATAACTTCTGGCTTGGAATCTGTGCCTTTCCTACGCATATGTTGACATCATTTTCAGTAGATGAGATTTTGCTACTGAAGTATGTGAAATAGTTGACTAATTTCAGAGGTTTTACCTTTAATGTGGAGAAGACTCCATCTTGTAAATTGAACCCCCCTGACTAGAAAATCCAGCAAAGACTTGCACCCAACATATGGAACCACTGGACAGCTGTTTCAACCTTATTCAGTCTCATCAATAGTGTATACTGTGACCTCCCCCACTGGAGGTCAAACCATCCTCCACAGAATGAAGAGTCAAAACTCTACCACTGAGCTATCAGTTCACCCTATTTACCCAACCCCTCCACTCAGGCAAGATATGACACAAGGTCAATTTTTAAGCAGAGTTTAACAGGTTTGAATTCAGAGTTTTCCTTCTCCTTGACTAGTTGCCTCACCAAGGCTGAAGAACCCAGTCTGCCCTACTATTTACCCATAGCTGGAAGGAGAATAATTGGATTCATACCTTTCCCAAGGGTATTAGTGCTATGTGAAATGCAATCAGTCTCGTCCAGGATTTGAACTCGTGCCGCGGTGTCCATTTCCTACGACGATTACCATTACACCACGGGCACCTCCTTTGTTCACATTGCACTCAAGCAGTGCCAGATCAACTAGTCATGGTAATTGCACAGCCAATTAATCTGAATGTGTCTTGTAAGTTACATCTGTACTCTTTACAGTAGACATGGTCATCTCCAGGGCCAGGTCTTCCCAAGAGGATTGGTAATATGCATCTGTGTAATTATTATAACCTCAAGGGCAAGGAAATAGATGTACATCTTCTTTTTTAAGCAGAGGAATTATATTGTAAATTGAACCACCATAACTAGAAAATCCAATCGAAACAGCTGTCCAGTGGTTCTGCATGCAACATGCAAGTCTTTGCTAGATTTTATGGTTATGGTGGTTCAATTCATAATATAATTCATTTACATAAAAAAGAAAACGTACATATATTTTTATATGTTCAACAACCTGTGGATTGGAATCTGTGTGTTTCCTATGCATATACGTAGACACCATTTTCAGTAGATGAGATATTACTACTTAGGTATTTGAAATGGTCTACTAATTTCAGAGGTTTTTCCTATAATGTGGAGATGGCACCATCTTGTTTAAAATATATGGACTCTGTATATCTCTGAGTTCACATAGAAGCTAATGCCAATTGCTGCCTTTTTCAGTGATTCAGCTTTGTATTTCTCTCTCTCTCTCTCTCTCTCTCTCTCTCTCTCTCTCTCTTGTTTTCTCTCTCTCATCTTTAGGCCTTTCTTTCTTTAGCCTAATTTTCCACTCTCTTCTATGACCTTCAGATTTTAATTCTTTTTATTCTCTCACTCTCTCTCTCTCTCTCTTATTTACACCATCTCTCCCTATCTCTCTCACATGCTCACTCTCTCTAACCTTTATATCTTCTTTCTTTTGGTTAATTCTCTGTCTCTTCCTCACTCTTTAAATTTTGATTTATTTTATTCTATCACCATCTCTCTATCCCCTCTCTCTCTTTCTGTCTTTTCTCTCTCTTTCTCTCTCTCTCTCTCTCTCTCTCTCACTTCTTTTCTCTCTTTCATCTTTATGCCTTTCTTTCTTTAGCTTAATTTTCCACTCTCTTCCATGACCTTCAGATTTTGATACTTTTTATTCTCTCACTCTCTCTCTCTCTCTCTCTCTCTGACACACACATGCTCACTCTCTCTTATCTTTACGCTTTTCTTTCTTTTGCTTAATTTCCCACACTTCCGCACTTTTCACCTTTATATTTAACATACTCTCTCTCTCTCTCATTTACTCACTCTCTCTAAATTTCTCTATCTTTCAGCCTCTTCCTCACATACATACTCCTCTCTCTCTCTCTCTGTCATGCACATGATCACTCACTCTTATCTTTATACCTTCTTTCTTTAGCTTAATTCTCAACCCTCTTTCTTACCCTTGTGCTTTTTATTCATTTAACATACACACACACTCTCTCTCTCTCTCTCTCTCTTTCTATCTCTCTCTCTCTCTCTCTGTCACGCACATGGTCACTCACTCTTATCTTTATACCTTCTTTCTTTAGCTTAATTCTCAACCCTCTTTCTTACCCTTGTGCTTTTTATTCATTTAACATACACACACACTCTCTCTCTCTCTCTCTCTCTTTCTATCTCTCTCTCTCTCTCTCTCTGTCACGCACATGGTCACTCACTCTTATCTTTATACCTTCTTTCTTTAGCTTAATTCTCAACCCTCTTTCTTACCCTTGTGCTTTTTATTCATTTAACATACACACACACTCTCTCTCTCTCTCTCTGTCACGCACATGGTCACTCACTCTTATCTTTATACCTTCTTTCTTTAGCTTAATTCTCAACTCTCTTTCTTACCCTTCTGCTTTTTATTTATTTAACATACACACACACTCTCTCTCTCTCTCTCTCTCTCTTTCTATCTCTCTCTCTCTCTCTCTCTCTCTGTCACGCACATGGTCACTCACTCTTATCTTTATACCTTCTTTCTTTAGCTTAATTCTCAACTCTCTTTCTTACCCTTCTGCTTTTTATTTATTTAACATACACACACACTCTCTCTCTCTCTCTCTCTCTCTTTCTATCTCCCTCTCTCTCTCTCATTTACTCACTCTCACTAAATTTCTCTATCTTTCTGCCTCTTTACCACTCTGTTTGTCTCTGCCTTGCTTTCTGTTGCAGTTTTCTCTATTTCTTAAAGCCTTTTTCATTGCAATGTACTCCAAATCTTGTGCACCTGCCAGGAAAAAATGAATCTCACAGCCAATTGACAGTAAGCTTACTTCTCACCCTATATCTGTCTGTCTGTCAGTCTCTGAAAGTCATTTTTAACATTTTTTTTTCTACTTTGATACCCAATCAATATCAAATGCAAGGAGGACTCATTTCAGTTCTGTCATATCTCGTAGTGCCTCAGAATTATGGCTGTTGTGTCAGATAAAACTCAGTGAATATGCTAAGGCATTCTTGATAGAGCCAAAATTAGGACACTAATCTCATCGACCATTCATCATTATGTTGTGCTGCGGGCACAGATATCCCTGACCCCCTCGCGCCACTTCTCCCTATCATTCTTCGCCTCTAGCAGGTCTTCAAGACTACATCCTGTATCCTCACATAGCTGCTGTATGTATGTTCGAGCTGGTCGTCCGGCTTTTGCTCGGCCATATGTGGGGTCCATAGGAGTAGATTACTTATAAGCTCCTCCCTGCATCTCTAGCTGTGTCCTGCATGTCTGGTTCATCTAAGTTGGATAGTTTTCGTGATGGGAGGCAGGTGGCTGTTAGGGCCAGTATGAGAAGACTGGTGAAAATATACCAAAAACTCTTACTAATATACATTAGTCCTGGACTTTAACTAAGTTAAAACCTAAGGGAAATGAAAGCCCCCCCTTTTTACGTACGCATGGGAAGAGGCATGATGGACGTAAAGGTATTTGAATAAACCCATTGACGGCCAAACGCAATACCTAACCTGGTCCTGGACATGTGAGTTTTGTGGCCTAATGCTCAGGATCATCAGTTCGATCGGGGAACTACTGCTGCTCATCTATTAGAGTGGCTTCTATAGATGGAATAAAAACAGCCATTGAAAGATGAACATGACCATTCATTAATGCTCTAAATTTGATCCTTATCAGGTGTTCCAATATGACCATATTTACCCAACCCCTCTGCTCGGGCAAGATATGACACAAGGTCAATTTTTTTAAGCAGAGTTTAACAGGTTTCAATTCAGAGTTTTCCTTCTCCTTGACTAGTTGCCTCACCAAGGCTGAAGAACTCAGTCTGTCCTACTATTTATCCATAGCTAGAAGAAGAATAAATGGATTCATACCTTTCCCAAGGGTATTAGTGCTATGTGAAATGTAATCAGCCTCGTCCAGTGTTTTGAACTCGTGTCGCGGTGTCCACTTCCTACGACAATAACCATTACACTACGGGCACCTCCCAATGTGATAGTCCTGAATTAAAAATAAAATTAACAGTAGATGTACGAGTCCGCAACGAGTAAGATATAGCAACTTTAATTTAAGCAAGCTGGTTATTCTAAAATCTTTGTTTGTTACTCTCAATAATATTAATGGAATAAGGCATGAACTCATGTTTTCTGATATTATGCCTTGTTATCTTTGATACTCCGTCTGGCATTTGTGCCAGATGGACCAGCTAAAAAGCTGGGGTGCTAAGCCAACCGTAAATAAATGCTGTTGGCATTATTTACATACAAGATATTTGTCACTGCCTCCCACCAGACAGGACTTGACACAAGGTCAATGACACAAAGGTCAGCTTATTGTAAGGGTTAAGGGAGAGGGAGGTCGAGCATACATATGTCTCAATAGCAGTTTACAGTGTAAATGGCAAGGTTAACTTGCATATTGTTCTAAAGAATTTGATTTTGATAAGTATTTGATTAATATTATTGATTGCCCTGTTGGCTGAGGCTGTAAAATACACTAACTGCACCTCTGCTGAGGGGTAAGACCCCCACCCCAACAAGTGTCCAGGATATGACACTAAATAATCTGAGGATGAGGTTTCAGTGATGGTGGAGCTTTGGGGAATGTGGAGTACCCCTTCATTGCCATTGCTCCCAAGTCCACTCTGGCTTGGAATGGTAGCACCTGATAGGGCCCTATCTATGGGTTAAATAGAACTAATTGCATAAATATGCTAAAATGAATAGTTTGAATTAGAACTGTTTGACTAAACTAAATGGCTTAAATAGAAATGTTTTTGACGATTAAACTGTACCTAAATTTAAACTGCATGCTAAACTGAATTATTTTAAATGAAACTTTTTTTGACTTTGAAACTGTACTTACACTAAACTGATTTATTTAATATAGAACTGTTTTGACATTTAACTGTGTGTAAACAAAATCTGTACAGATACTAAACTGAATTAGCTAAAGTAGAACTGTTTGACTAAACTGAATAGCTTGAAATAGAAATGTTTTTCACAATTGAACTGTACTTACACTTAAACTGCATACTTATCCGAAACTGAATTGTTTGACATAAAAATGGATTTGGCAATAAATATCCTACAAAGGTTGATATGCCATAAAATCCAAACAACCAAACCAAACCAATATCATTGATTTCTAATTGTCTGTTATTTTATGATTTGATAGAAGCAAAAATCCTGTCACTATATCTTAAAAGAAAATAACAAAAAGAAATAACTAATTTTATTCTGTTTAATTTATTTAAATAGTTAAATTAAGAAAATTTAGCACTGAAAGCCTAGAGTGATGGGAAGAGCTAGTGTTCAAGCTGTTCTATTCTTCTATAATTCTCCCTCTGTTTCAAATAAACTTATAAAGTTTATTTGAAACAGAGGGAGGGCACTACTCCATTCCCTGGATTGCTCCACTTTACCCTTGATCCTTACCTTATAATGCTGAGTGTTAAGCAAGGTGAAATCAAGTACCATTTTTTGAGTCTTTGGCATGATTCAACCTGGGATTGAATGCTGGTCTCCCTGGCCATTAGCGAATACTCTACCCACTTGCCAATGGGCCAGTGTTTGATATAAGTAAGCAAGTAAAGTTGGTGACCTTAGTCAAGGGTGACCCGAAGGTAAGGTGTAGGGGAGGGGGTGCTATTCTTTTCCACTACCTTTGATATGTACCTTATAATGCTGAGTGTTAAGCAAGGAGGCATCAAGTACCATATTTTGAGTCTTTGGTATGATTCGACCTGGGATTGAATGCTGGTCTTCCGGGCCATTGGCAAACACTTTACTCATTAGGCCAAAGGCTCAGTTAGCACTATTATAATAGTTAATTTATATTAGAATTTTATTATTTTGTATTAATATCTTTGTAACTTTGTTAAGTATGTTCTCAAAACATCATCTTAAGGAGGAAATGTTTGTGTCAGTCCGCTAGGGTTACAGTAAATGGAGTATTTTGATTGTAAGTTGATCTGTTCAATTGGTAAATGTCTGAATTTTTGCCCAGCTGTATAAGTCAACTCCTAGTTTTAAAAAATTCAACTTGTAAGCCACAACTTATTATATATGCTTTCAAGTATTAATTTGGGTATTATTAATACTACTAATAAATCTAATTGGGTGGGGCTGTGGAATACACCGAATGTCCTGTTATGACACTAAACTGAATCTGATGTTTCCCAGTCAGCTGGGGCTGTAGAATACACCGACTGCTTCTCTGCAGAGGGGTAAGACCTCCTCCCGATGAGTGCCCTAGATATGACACTAAATAATCTGGTGGTGAGGCTCCCGTAATGCTGGAGCTTTGGGGAACATGGAGTACCCCTTCACTGCCATTGCTTCCAAGTCGACTCTGGCCCAGAGTGGTAGCACCTGATAGGGTTGAATCTATGGGTCAAATAGAACTGCTTGACATTTAAACTGAGTGGAGAGAAATGATTTAGGTTATATCCAATTGTTGAAATACAACTGTTTGATCATTTAATTGTGTGTAAATAAATGACTGATGTTTAATTGAATTGTTAGTGATACATAGCAATACTCGGAACTATTTAACTGTGTACAAATGAATAAGTAATGTTGAATAGAATAATTAAAGTGAAATAGCAATACTTGAAATAATTTAACAGTGAGCAAAGAAATTATTAACAGTAAATAGAATTATTCCTATTAGAGAGAAATACTTAAAACCATTTAACTGTGTGAAAAGAATGAGTTCAGACTCATATAAAAATGTTATCAACAAAATGTGTTTACAAGTTATTAATATTTAATATAGAAGTATAAAGAGAATTTGGCATAAAATAACCCACAATGGTCGATATGCCATTAAACCCAACCAAACCAAATCATATATACTTAATATATATGTATAAAGAGGATTTCGCATTATATAACCCACAATGGTTGATATGCCATAAAACCCAACCAAACCAAATCCTATATATTTGATATATATGGATAAAGAGGATTTGGCATTGAATAACCCACAATGGTTGATATGCCATAAAACCCAACCAAACCAAATCCTATATATTTGATATATTTGTATAAAGAGGATTTGGCATTATATAACCCACAATTGTTGATATGCCATAAACCCAACCAAACCAAATCATATATATCTAATATATATGTATAAAGAGGATTTGGCTTTAAATAACGAACAATGGTTGATATGCCATAAAACCAAACCAAATCAAACCAAAACATATATTTGATATATTTGTATGAAGAGGATTTGGCATTATATAACCCACAGTTGTTGATATACCATTAAACCCAACCAAACCAAATCCTATATATTTGATATATATATATATATAAATTGAATTTGGCATTGAATAATCCACAATGGTTGATATGCTATAAAACCCAATCAAATCAAATCCTATATATCTAATATATATGCATAAAGAGGATTTAGCATTAAATAACCGACAATGGCTGATATGCCATAAAACCCAACCAAACCAAATCAAATATATCTAATATATATGTATAAAGAGGATTTAGCATTAAATAACCGACAATGGCTGATATGCCATAAAACCCAACCAAACCAAATCAAATATATCTAATATATATGTATAAAGAGGATTTAGCATTAAATAACCGACAATGGCTGATATGCCATAAAAGCCAACCAAACCAAATCATATATATCTAATATATATGTATAAAGAGGATTTAGCATTAAATAACCGATAATGGCTGATATGCCATGAAAGTCAACCCAACCAAAGCTAATGAATTTAAAGATTATAAACTGCATTTTATTGTAATATTTTATTAAGATATAGCTAAAATACTTATGCCTGGATGGTACTATTTACCAACCCCTCCGCTCGGGCAGGATATGACACAAGGTCAATTTTTAAGCGGAGTTTAACAGGTTTGAATTCAGAGTTTTCCTTCTCCTAGACTAGTTGCCTCACCAAGGCTGAAGAACCGAGTCCGTCCTACTATTTATCCATAGCTGGAGGGAGAATAAGGGGGTTCATACCTTTCCCAAGGGTATTTGCCCGAAAGTGAACATAATAGCGCGATGGTGCATATTTTTGCTGGTAAGATCAAGAGAAAAAGACATGTATGTTTTATAAGAATATAACTTGTCATCACCACAAATATATAATGGAACATTGAATGTTGATGGTGAGAAAAAATTGTGAGAAAGAAAATCAGGAAAAAAAAGAAAATGAATAAAATGAAAAAGAAAAAAAGAAAGAAAAAAATCTATGAAAAAAGAAAGTAAATAAGATAAAGTAGGGGAAAAGAAGGAAAAGAAAAGAAATTTAGTGAAAAAAAAAAGTAAAGAAAAAAGAAGGAAAAAAAGGAAAAGAAAAGATGATAATTGAAAAAAGAAAGTGAATGAAATAAAGAAGGAAAGAAAAGGAAAGAAACAAAGAAAATTGAAAAATGAAAGCAAATAAAATAAAGAAGGAAAGAAAGGGAAAGAAAAGAAAATCAGTGAAAAAGAAAGTGAATGAAATAAAGAAGGAAAGAAAAGAAAAGAAAAGATGATAACTGAGAAAAGAAAATGAATGAAATAAAGAAAGAAAGAAAAGGAAAGAAAAGATGATAATTGAAAAAAGAAAGTGAATGAAATAAAGAAGGAAAGAAAAGGAAAGAAACAAAGAAAATTGAAAAATGAAAGCAAATAAAATAAAGAAGGAAAGAAAGGGAAAGAAAAGAAAATCAGTGAAAAAGAAAGTGAATGAAATAAAGAAGGAAAGAAAAGAAAAGAAAAGATGATAACTGAGAAAAGAAAGTGAATGAAATAAAGAAAGAAAGAAAAGGAAAGAAAAGATGATAATTGAAAAAAGAAAGTGAATGAAATAAAGAAGGAAAAAAGGGAAAAAAGAAAGATTAAATGTTAATACTGTATATCTGTTTCATATGCTTGACTTTAAGTGAGCTTGTATGAACATGCCAGATAGATAGATTGATAGATATGTTGTATACTCGGCTGTGTTGTTATTAACAACGAGGACCATGTATATATAAAAATATAAGATTATATTTCTATTCTTGGCGATGATACTTGTGTGGAGCAGAAAAGCAATCGCACAGAGTTTGCGCACACGAAGGAGTTGTCGGGAGATGGAAGAGCTAGTGAATAACTGACTTTGGCCAAATTTGGGAACTTATACAGTCTACAACTCTTACATGACCTGCAACAATTCCTCTTTTTCATTGGTCATGGTTACGCCCACATCTCACTTCTTTGCTTTCCATTGGTTATGTTGCTTGTTCCCCATTGGCTACTAGCTCAAGCCCGCTTCTGTGGGCAGACGCATCTGCCACCATCACCGAATTCAACCACTTCCATAGGTCAATAGATATCAAGTGACTGATAGGTATATAGATAGATATGAACCAACGATGATAGATATGAACAGAATGTGATAAAAAAAAGACAGATAAAAACAGTGATAGATAGATAGATATGAACGGAACATAATAGTTAGATTGTTATATATGAACAAATAGGAGGAAAATGATGACAATAAAGGCTGTTTTTTTGTTTGGTTTAGTTTGCTTTTTATGGCATATCAACCATTGTACGTTATTTTATGCCGAATCCATTTTTATACATATAAACAGTTCTATTTCAAACAATTCAGTTTAGCATAAGTATAGTTTTTGTTTATATACAGTTAAATGTAAAAACAGTTCTATTCCAAACAATTCAGTTAAGTATAAGTACACAGTTTCAATGTCAAAAACAGTTCTATTTCAAACAATTCAGTTTAGCATAAGTTTACAGTTCAAGTGTCAAAACAGTTCTATTTCAAACAATTCACTTTAGTATAAGTACTCATTTCAAATATCATAACAGTTTTATTCAAAGCAATTTACTTTAGCATAAGTACTCATTTCAAATGTCAAAACAGTTCTATTCCAAGCAATTCACTTTAGCGTAAGCACACTGTTTTGTTCTATTTAACTCATAGATACGACCCTCTCAGGTGCTACTGCTCCGGGAGTTATGGCAATAAATAGGGTTATCCACTTTCCCCAAAGCTCCAGCATTACTGAAGCCTCACCATCAGATTGTTTAGTGACATATCCAGGACACTCGTTAGGGGGGAGTCTTACTCCTCAGCAGAGACACAGTCAGTGTATTCTACAGCCCCAGCCGACTGGGCCTATAAAAACTGATAAATAGAGCAATATGGATATAACAAGATTGATAGACAAATCAATAAAGAGATAAGGTGATGTGAACTGACATTATGTGACTTTGTCGGTTCAGAAAGTCGATAATCCATCAATTTGCTGATAAGATATTAGCAGTTCAATATTGTGGGTCCAATTAATGAAACGGCAATCAATAAAAGTAACAAGGTGAGAGGGGTGAAATGGGAAGCGGTCAATATAACAGTGGTTCAAGAGCAGCCAGTGGTCAAGTGTTTTGTCAAAAACAGAAGGAACATCTAAACATTTACGTGACCTGGGTAAGTTGCAATAAAAAAGCAAGTAGAATTAGGATGATGAAGGATAATACTTGTCAAAATTATTGAGTGCGACAAGTATTATCCTTCATCTTCCAAATTTTATTTGCTCTATAGAGCAATTTTCTGGTGCTCAGGAGAGTATAGAGAATTTATTCCTTTTCCATTACTCCCAGACCTACTGTAACGAAGAGTGGATGTATTGGTCAAGTTCCTATGTATGAATCAAATATATCTGTCTATGAGAATAGTTACTTGAAGTTATAATTGCTCATGAGAGATTGTTATTGTTAATTAGTTGAAGCCATTTGAGCAAACAAATAATTATTATCAAACATAAATCATCATCATCATCATCATGTCGTGCTGGTAGCACGGATATCCCTGACCCTCTCTCCCCACTCCTCCCTATCATTCATCGCCTCAGGCAGGTCTTCCTGGACAACATCCTGTATCCGGACATAGTTGCTGAATGTATGTTCATGCTGGTTGTCCTGCTTTTGCACGGCCATGTATGGGGGTCCATAAGAGTACATCACTTATGAGTTCGTCCCTGCTTCTCCAGCAGTGTCCTGCATGTCTGGTTCGTCTAACTTGAATAGTTTTCTTGATAGGAGGCAGGTGGCCGTAGAATTGGTGTCTTGTGGGGTATTGCCGCCAGGACTTGTTCAAGATTGCACGTAGCATTCTTGTGTAATTGCCGTCTAGCTTCTTCTCCAGCCGTTTTCTTAGAGTCCATGTAGTGCATCCATATAGCAGTATCGATGCGACCGCTGCCTGGAAGAAACTGCATTTCATTTTATCAGTTAGGTCTGATTTCCATATAATCGATAGCCTATTGATAGCTGTCCATGCTTTCGTTAACCTCGTGTCGATGTCTTTTTCGGTTGATGCGACGCTGCTTCCTAGGTAACTTGAAACAATATAATTGTGTATAGATTATTAGTATTAGATAGGAATACTTGAAACCAGATAATTGTGTATAAATTATTAGTATTAGATAGAAATACTTGAAACCATATAATTGTTTATGAATTATTAGTATTAGATAGGAATACTTGAAACCAGATAATTGTGTATAAATTATTAGTATTAGATAGAAATACTTGAAACCATATTATTGTTTATGAATTATTTGTATTAGATAGGAATACTTGAAACCAGATAATTGTGTATAAATTATTAGTATTAGATAAGAATACTTGAAACCATATAATTGTTTATGAATTATTAGTATTAGATAGGAATACTTGAAACCATATAATTGTTTATGAATTATTAGTATTAGATAGAAATACTTGAAACCATATTATTGTTTATGAATTATTTGTATTAGATAGGAATACTTGAAACCAGATAATTGTGTATAAATTATTAGTATTAGATAGGAATACTTGAAACCAGATAATTGTTTATGAATTATTAGTATTAGATAGGAATACTTGAAACGAGATAATTGTGTATAAATTATTTGTATTAGATAGGAATACTTTAAACCATATAATTGTTTATGAATTATTAGTATTAGATAGGAATACTTGAAACCATATAATTGTTTATGAATTATTAGTATTAGATAGGAATACTTGAAACCAGATAATTGTGTATAAATTATTAGTATTAGATAGAAATACTTGAAACCATATAATTGTTTATGAATTATTAGTATTAGATAGGAATACTTGAAACCATATAATTGTTTATGAATTATTAGTATTAGATAGGAATACTTGAAACCATATAATTGTTTATGAATTATTAGTATTAGATAGGAATACTTGAAACCATATAATTGTTTATGAATTATTTGTATTAGATAGAAATACTTGAAACCATATAATTGTTTATGAATTATTTGTATTAGATAGAAATACTTGAAACCATATAATTGTTTATGAATTATTTGTATTAGATAGAAATACTTGAAACCATATAATTGTTTATGAATTATTTGTATTAGATAGGAATACTTGAAACCAGATAATTGTGTATAAATTATTAGTATTAGATAGAAATACTTGAAACCATATAATTGTTTATGAATTATTTGTATTAGATAGAAATACTTGAAACCATATAATTGTTTATGAATTAATGTATTAGATAGGAATACTTGAAACCATATAATTGTTTATGAATTATTTGTATTAGATAGAAATACTTGAAACCATATAATTGTATATGAATTATTAGTATTAGATAGGAATACTTGAAACCATGCAAATATGAGCAAGAAAATGCTTATAGACAAACAGAAAAATTGCAATTTAAAAACAATTCTCCCCATATATGTGGCTGTCTATCTGTCTGTCTCCCTCACACAATCATACATTGAATATAAATTGTGGTTGGTTGGTTGGTTGGTTTGATTTTATGGCATATCAACCATTGTAGGTTATTTAATGCTAAAACCATTTTTATACATATAAACCATTCTATTTCAAATAATTCAGTTTAGTATAAGTATAGAGGTTTGTTCGCACAGTCAAACATCAAAACAGTTCTATTTCAAACAGTTCAGTTTAGAACACAGTTTAGTTCTATTTGGTATTCCTTTTTGCCTTTTCTTTGATGTTCTTGCCCAGTCAGCAGGGGTTGTTGAATACATGGACTGCATCTCTGCTGATGGGTAAGACTTCCCAAATGAGTGTCCAAGGATATGACACTAAACAATGTAAGTGAGTTCAAACACCTGTCTCACTGTTATGTTTTGGACTAACACACTTCTTCAAGGATAGCTTTGACATTAGATAACCCTAGAAGGTTGATGTGCCATTAAACAAAAGAAATCAAACCAAGCTTAAACTTAACAACCTAATGCCTGTTTGTCATCAAAGTTAAGGGATCCTCCCACCAGCAAGTGTCCTGGATATGACACTAAACAATCTGATGGTGAGGCTCCAGTAATGCTGGAGCTTTGGGAAATGTGGAGTGTTCCTTTATTGCCATCACTTCTAAGTCCACTCTGGCTTGGAGTGGTAGTACCCGATAGGGTCTTATCTATGGGTTAAATAGAACTAAACTGTGTACATATGATAAACTGAATTGCTTGAAATTGAACTGTTTTGACGTTTAAACTGTGTACTTATGCTAAAGTGAATTGTTTGAAACAGAACTCTTTATATGTATAAAAATGGATTTGGCTTTAATTGTAACATATTGACCCCAGCCAAGCTGTTAAAATAGGAAATGCACCTGTGTAAATAACAGGTGCATCTGGTCTAGGAATATCAGGATATAACCTTGACTATGGACGGGTTGAATGAGTGTGATTGTGACGCCCACAAGAAGAAGGTGGGTGTCGAACAATTATATAACCCGGGTGAAGACAGGAAGTCAGTCAGTTGGAGATCAGACCAGTTGGAGAGAAGACGCTGGAATAAGGAACATGTCCCAGAGAGGCTGGGCCCCCAGGCCCCCGGTTGAGTAGCCCAAGAGAATGGGAAAGAAATGCTGTTATGGCCATAAGAGTGGGGGTCAATATGTTGCAGTTCTGTTCAGTCTCCAACTCCCTCTCACACACAACCCTTTCAATAAAGTGAGAGGTATATTTTTCTAAAGAACTATGTCGCTTGGCTTTATTGTGTCGTGATGATTCTGCATGCATATAAATATGTATTATGTGGCGATACAACATAATTACCTACAATGGTTGATGTGCCATAAACCCAACCCAAACCAAATCAAAGCAATTAAAGTTAAGTAATGATGAATCTGATCAGTACTTAGATGGGTGACCTATTAAATAGTATCACTGCTATTCTTTTTTAAGGATGGCTTTATTAACCAGCTTATTAGCATAATAGAGTAATCACCAATGGCCCAGAAGACTGGGGTCAATCCCAGGTCAAGTCATACTAAAGACTCAAACAATGGTACTTGATACTTCCTTGCTTAACACTCAAGATTATAGGATACGGATCAAGGGTAAAGCGGAGCAATCAGGAAAAGAAGTAGCACCCTTCCTTACACCTCCGTATAGTAGTTATTAAAAAGGAAGCCTTTGAGTTGCCCTCAACTACGGTCAGTCAACTAACTTACTTTGGCATTTAATAACCCATGAAGGTTGATATGCCACTAAATATATAAGCCTAAATCTTGAAACTTGTAGTGGGAAGGTTTGGTTTGGTTTGGTTTCTTTGTTTAATGGCATATCAACTCTTTTTAGGTTATTTAATGCCAAAGCCATTCTCCTAGAAGAACAGTAGGGGTACTATTTAACCCATAGCTGGGAGGATAAGGGGGTTCATATCTTTCCTAAGGGTATTTGCCCGAAAGTGAATGTAATAGCGGGACTGGAGTATGAACTCGCGTACTACGATTCTGCAGTCCAGTGCTTTAACCATTACACCACGAGGGACACTCCCTTTGTAGTGAGAAGTACATATTATTAATATGTAAGTGTAGAAAAGATTTGAAAAATAGTATTAAACAATCTGTGTTTACGTTTGTCGCTAAAAATAAACTTAATTTTATCATAATGGTGCTGAACGCAAATTCAGACTTTTGTTTAAGGATTGTGTTTTCAGCTTGTTTAACAATCCCATCTGTCATTTGGACATGGAAAGCAAAAATGAATCATTTGACGAGGACGATTATTCGATAGAGATCGTTGTGTCACCGATTAAGATTGGCACTTTTGACAATAAGAGAAAGATAATAAAAAAGGGAGGAGAGAAAAGGTGTACAAGAGAAAAAAGGAAAGAGAAAAAAGAAAGAAAGAAAAAAAGAGAGAGAAAGGGAAAGAGAGACAGAAAGAAAAAGAGAGAAAGGTGAGAGAGGAAAAAGGGATTAGAAGAAAAAAGAAAGAGAAAAAAGAAAGAGAGAGAGAGAGATCAGTGAGAGAAAAATTAAGAGGGAAAAAAGAAAGAAAGAAAGGAAGTAGAAGAAAAAAGAAAGATAGAAAGAAAGGGAGAGAGAGAGAGTTAAGAGAGAAAAAAGAGGGAAAAAGGGAAGAGAGAAAAGGTGGAGGAGAGAAAAAAGGGATGAGAAAAAAGAAAGAAAGAAAAAAGAGAGAGAAAGGGAAAGAGAGAGAAAGGTGAGAGAGGAAAAAGCGATTAGAAGAAAAAAGAAAGAGAAAAAAGAAAGAGAGAGAGAGAGATCAGTGAGAGAAAAGTTAAGAGAGGAAAAAGAAAGAAAGAAAGGAAGGAAGTAGAAGAAAAAAGAAAGATAGAAAGAAAGAGAGAGAGACAGAGAGAGAGTTAAGAGAGAAAAAAGAGGGAAAAAGGGAAGAGAGAAAAAAGAGAAGAAAAGAGAAGAAAAGAAAGAAAGAAAGAAAGAAAGAAAGTAAGTGAGAAAAAGGAAGTAGAAGAAAAGAAAGAAAGAAAGAAAGAAAGAAAAAAAGAAAGAAAGAAAGGAAGTAGAAGAAAAAAGAAAGATAGAATGAAAGAGAGAGAGAGAGAAAGTTAAGAAAGAAAAAAGAAAAAGGGAAGAAAGAAAGAAAGAAAGTGAGAAAGAAGTGAAGTAAAAAAAAAAGTAAATAAATAAAGAAAGAAAGAGAGAAAAAAGAGAGAGAGAGATTGAGAAAAGGTTTGGCTAGATTATTTGGTTTAATGGCATATCAACCCTTGATGGTTATTAAATGCCAAATCTTGTTTATACATAAGATTTTTCAGTGAATTGTTCAAAGGTAACATTTTTTAAATGAGCCAAAAAACAATCAAATAGTGAGGCTCCAGTAATTCTGGAGCTTTTGGGAATGCGGAGTACACCTTTATTGCCATCACTCCCAGGTCCACTCTGGCCTGAAGAGGTAGCACCTGATAGGGTTCTATTTATGGGTCAAATAGAACTAAACTGCATACTTATGCTAAACTGAATTGTTCAAAATAGAACTAATTTAATGTATGAATATGGATTTGGCATTGAATAACCTACAATGGTTGATATGCCATAAAACCAAACCAAACCAAACCAAACCAAACCAAATAAGCCAAAGCTCTTTTATTTGCACACAGTTAAATGGTTGCAAGTATTGCTATGTAATTCTAATAATTCAATTAAATATTAATAAACAGTTCAATTTGATCCATAATGGCAATAAAGAGGTACACCATTTTCCCTGGGCTCCAGAAGTGAAGCCTCTCCATCAGATCCAGTATAGTATCATATCCAAGACACACCCTTTTGTGGTTTACCCCTCTGCATAAGACAGTCAGAATATTCTAACTCCTTCTTCATTGCTATCTTACAATACTGCTCAAAAATAAATACATCATCGTCATCATGTTGTGCCGCCAACACGGATATCCCTGACCCTCTCTTGCCACTTCTCCCTATCGTTAAAAAAAAATTCACTCATCACAATTTTTTGATAAAAAGTTACTTTTTTAAACCAAAGATGCCAAGTTGATTTGGTTTGGTTTGTTGGGTTTTATGGCATATCAACCTTTCTAGGTTATTTAAAGCCAAATCCATTTTTATGTAAATAATCTGTTCTATTTAAAACAATTCAATTTAGCATAAGTACACAGTTTAATTGTCAAAAACATTTCCATTTCAAACTATTCAAGCAGTTATATGTAACAATTCAGTTAAGTGTAAATACAGTTTTAATGTCGAAAAACAGTTCTATTTCAAATAATTCAGTTAAGTATAAGCACGAGTTTAAATGTAAGTACGGTTTAATTGTCAAAAACATTTCTATTTCAAACTATTCAGTTTACTCAAACAATTCATTTTAGCATAAGTATGCTGTTAGTTCTATTTAACCCATTGATAGGGCCCTGTCAGGTGCTACCACTCTGGGCCTGAGTGGAACTGGGAGCGATGGGAATGAAGGTCCACTCTGGCCTGGAATGGTAGCACCTGATAGGGCCCTATCTATGGGTTAAATAGAACTAACAGCATACTTATGCTAAACTGAAATTTTTGAATTAGAACTGTTTGACTAAACTGAATAGCTTAAATAGAAATGTTTTTGGCAATTAAACTGTACTTACATTTAAACAATGTGCTTATACTAAACTGAATTGTTTAAAATGGAACAGTTTTTTCCATTGAAACTGTACTTACACTAAACTGAATTGTTTAATATAGAACTGTTTTGACATTTAACAGTGTGTAAACAAAATCTGTACTTATACAAAACTGAATTAGCTGAAATAGAAATGTTTTTGACAATTAAACTGTGTACTCATGCTAAACTAAATTATTTGAAATTGAGCTATTTGCATAAAAATGGATTTGGTATTAAATAACCGACAAAGGTTGATTTGACATAAAATTCCAACCAACCAACCAACCAACCAAAATGGGGGAAAAGGTTAAAACGCCAAGGAAAATAGTATTGGAAAGTGTTTTCTTAAGGTGTATTTAATAAGTGACCCAAAGGCAATATAAAAGTATCCATACTGGTGAAGGCTATTTTAAACATTGCCATATTGTAGATGAGCTGACCGATAAAATGAAATGCAGTTTCTTCCAGGCAGCGTTCGTGTCGATACTGCTGTATGGATGCACCACTTGGACACTAACAAAACGGCTGGAGAAAAAGTTAGACGGCAATTACACAAGAATGTTGCGAGCATTACTGAACAAATCCTAGCAGCAACACCCCACAAGGCACCAACTATACGGCCACCTGCCTCCAATCACAAAAACTATCCAAGTTAGACAAACCAGACATGCAGGACACTGCTGGAGAAGCAGGGACAAGCTCATAAGTGATCTACTCCTATGGACCCCCACATATAGCCGAGCAAAAGCAGGACGACCAGCTAGAACATACATACAGCAGCTATGTGACGATACAGGATGTAGCCCTGAAGACCAACCAGAGGCGATCAACGATAGGGAGAAGTGGCAAGAGAGGGATATCCATGCTATATATGTATACACACACACACATATATATATATATATATATAGTTTTCTTATGTCTCATATTATTTTATGAAAGTGTTATAACATGACAAACATTACTTTTAAAACTACCCCCATTAAAGTATTCAATCAATCAAATCAGAGATCACCGATAATTTTCCCCTCCGCCATACTTTTTTTTTTACCCAGCATGCATTTGTCCAACAAGAACTATGGATACAAAAGAGGATAATTTTCTTCCTTCTCCCTAAATTCATTTCCTTTCTTACTTCTCACATAATAGTAGATCAAATATTGATCATGGGTTTCAGCCCTTCCCGAGTTGGTTGTTTTTTTTTCAGACAATTTTTGGGGGTTGAGTGGGGAATTTTGATATTGACACCCTTCCCTTTTCTGTAATCTTTGTTCATATCTCAACTGACTAATCTGACATGTGAGCAAAGAAGTTTTTTTTTCCAATTCTTATTTCTTTTTTCTTGGCTCTAACCAAAATGATTTCTTTTCAAATTAATATCAATATTATAATCCAATCAATATTATCATTATTACTTCTAACATTTCAATCCTTGCCATCAGATTTAATGTTTTCTTGTTTGTTTTTTTCCAGATAGTTAATTACATTTTAATTGTTAATTTTTAGTTTAATTAATTAAATTTCTTACTAGTTAATATTGTTACGAGGATCATTAAATAAGTTTCCTGACTTTTTTCATATGGGCACTTTTATTGATAGTACACACATGAAACTCTAGTCCCCTTTGAAGTAATCTCCTCTAGCTGCAATGCACTTGTTGTACCATTCCAACAACTTCTGGAAGGCCCCATGGAAGTGCTCTTGTGTAAGTGTCACAGTCTCTTCCATCTCCTCAATTGTCTCATAACGACAGCCTCTGAGCTTAGGGAATAACCAAAAGTCACAGGGAGCAAGGGAGGGTGAGGAACTGTCATGATGCTCATCTTGGTCAAATAGTCAAATATTATAAAAATCATTTCGAATGCATTTTTATAATAAAAGTCATGTCCAATAGTAAAAATCATTTCCAATACTTTTATAGTAAAAATCATTCCTAATGCATTTCTATAATAAAAATCATTTCCAATGCATTTCTATTGTAAAAATCATTTCCAATACATTTTTATAGTAAAAATTATTCCGAATGCATTTCTATAATAAAAATCATTTCCAATGCATTTCTATAGCAAAAATCATTTCCAATGTATTTTTTGGGTAAAGATCATTTTGGATGTGTTTCTATGATTAAGATAATTTTTTTATAGTAAAATCATTTCTAATACATTTTGATTGTAAAAATCATTTGCCAATGTATTTTTTATGTATTTTTCTTATAAAAATCATTTCTAATGCATTGTTAAAAATCATTTGCTAGTCTTTTTTTTTCTTCGCATTTTTATTGTAAAAATCATTTCAATTGCATTTAGACAAAAAGTATGGAATCAGCAAATTTAGATGGTGTTCAGCTTAGGTTTTTATTTAGCAGTAAATAAACTAATAACAGACAAGATGCAAAACATTTTTAATTTTAGAAACAGAAAATTGTGGCTTCAAAAAAATCGTTCTTGAACAAATTAAATTAAATTACTTAAATTGATGGAATCATTTTTTTTCATGCCGTGGAGGAGAAAATATCATTGAATCATCCAATACGGATGAAAAACTGTAGAATTCATTGACAAAAATAATTAGAATTAATTCTTAGTTTCCTCTCCTCAATGTCTTATTTGCCCAGTTGACTGGGGGGCTGTTGAATACACTGACTGCACCCTAATGAGTGTCCTGGATATGACACTAAACAGTCTGATGGTGAAGTCCCAGTAATGCTGGGGCTTTGGGGAATACGGAGCACCCCTTCTTTACCATTGCTCCCAGGTCCACTCTGGTCCGGAGTGGTAGCACCTGGTAGGGCCCTATCTATGGGTTAAATAGAACCAACGGCATACTTATGCTAAACTGAATTGTTTGATTAAACTGAATAGCTTGAAATAGAAATGTTTTTGGCAATTAAACCATACTTACATTTAAACTGCGAGCTCATGCTAAACTGAATTATTTGAAATAGAATTGTTTTTCGACATTAAAACTGTATTTACACTAAACTAAATTGTTTAACATAGAACGGATTTGAATATCAAGTGTGTGTAAACAAAATCTGAACTTATACTAAACTGAATTATGAGAATTAGAACAGCTTGATTAAACTGAATAGCTAGAAATAGAAATATTTTTCACAATTAAACTGTACTTACATTTAAACTGTGTACTTATGCTAAACTGAATTATTGGAAATTGAACTGGTTTTGACATTGAAACTGTACTTAAACTAAACTGAATTGTTATATATAACTGCTTGAATAGTTTGAAATAGAAATGTTTTTGACAATAAAACAGTGTACTAAACTGAATTGTTTAAATAAAACTGATTATTTATATAAAAATGGATTTGGCATTAAATAACCTAGAAAGGTTGATATGCCATAAAACCCAACCAACCAATCAAAATCAATCTCTTATGAGAGTTTTAATTCTTTCAGGCATTGATTTCACTAATTTAAAGCAATTATTCGTTATCAAAATAATTTGAACTTTTCTGAATGGTAATTAATAGATCTTTTTTGATTGAAATGTCCAGCTCATCTTGGATGACTTGTCAGATGAAAAGTAAGAGGCCGTAGAACAGTTTTTTGTAGAGTGCTGCTTCCAGGTTTGTTCAAAACAGCATGCAACATTGTTGTATAGTTACCATCCACATTTTTTTTCCAGGCATATCATTAAAGTCAAAGTGGTTCAACCATATAGTAGTACTGACACAGCTTGGAAGAATTCCCATTTTAAAAAGAGGGATCAGTGCAATGTAAGTGCAGACAGCCTTGACTGAAACTCGAATTCAGCTCTCTGACACCATTCCCTGTTCCAAAATAGGCCAACCTACATGATATATAACTCCATTCTCTGTTCCAAAATAAGCTAGCATACATGATATATATCTCCATTGTCTGTTCCAAAATAAGCCAGCATACATGATATATATCTCCATTCTGTTCAAAATAGGCCAACCTACATGATATATATCTCCATTCTCTGTTCCAAAATAAGCCAGCATACATGATATATATCTCCATTGTCTGTTCCAAAATAAGCCAGCATACATGATATACGACTCCATTCTCTGTTCCAAGATAGGCCAACCTACATGATATATGACTCCATTCTCTGTTCCAAAATAAGCCAGCCTACATGATATATGACTCCATTCTCTGTTCCAAAATAAGCCAGCCTACATGATATATAACTCCATTCTCTGTTCCAAAAAAAGCCAGCCTACATGATATATATCTCCATTGTCTATTCCAAAATAAGCCAGCCTACATGATATATGACTCCATTCTCTGTTCCAAAATAAGCCAGCCTACATGATATATATCACCATTCTCTGTTCCAAAATAAGCCAGCCAACATGATATATATCTCCATTCTCTGTTCCAAAATAAGCCAGCATACATGATATATATCTCCATTCTCTGTTCCAAAATAAGCTAGCATACATGATATATGACTCCATTTTCTGTTCCAAAATAAGCCAGCATACATGATATATATCTCTACTCTCTGTTCCAAAATAAGCCAGCCAACATGATATATATCTCCATTCTCTGTTGCAAAATAAGCCAGCCTACATGTTATATAACTCCATTCTCTGTTCCAAAATAGGCCGACCTACATGATATATATCTCTATTCTCTGTTCCAAAATAGGCCAACCACATGATATATGACTCCATTCTCTGTTCCAAAATAAGCCAGCATACATGATATATATCTCCATTCTCTGTTCCAAAATAAGCCAGCCAACATGATATATAACTCCGTTCTCTGTTCCAAAATAAGCCAGCCAATATGATATATATCTCCATTCTCTGTTCCAAAATAAGCCAGCATACATGATATATATCTCCATTCTCTGCTCCAAAATAAGCCAGCCTACATTATATATATCTCCATTCTCTGTTCCAAAATAAGCCAGCCGACATGATATATATCTCCATTCTCAGTTCCAAAATAAGCCAGCTACATGATATATGACTTCATTTTTTGTTCCAAAATAAGCCAGTGTACATGATATTTATCTCCATTCTCTGTTCCAAAATAAGCCAGCCTATATGATATATATCTCCATTCTCTGTTCCAAAATAAGCCAGCCTACATAATAAATATCTCCATTCTCTGTTCCAAAATAAGCCAGCATACATGATGTATGATTCCATTCCCTGTTCCAAAATAAGCTAGCATACATGATATATAACTCCATTCTCTGTTCCAAAATAGGCCAACCTACATGATATATATCTCTATTCTCTGTTCCAAAATAGGCCAACCACATGATATATAACTCCATTCTCTGTTCCAAAATAAGCTAGCCTACATGATATATGACTCCATTCTCTGTTCCAAAATAAGCCAGCCTACATAATAAATATCTCCATTCTCTGTTCCAAAATAAGCCAGCATACATGATGTATGATTCCATTCCCTGTTCCAAAATAAGCTAGCATACATGATATATAACTCCATTCTCTGTTCCAAAATAGGCCAACCTACATGATATATAACTCTATTCTCTGTTCCAAAATAGGCCAACCACATGATATATAACTCCATTCTCTGTTCCAAAATAAGCTAGCCTACATGATATATGACTCCATTCTCTGTTCCAAAATAAGCCAGCCTACATGATATATAACTACATTCTCTGTTCCAAAATAGGCCAACCTACATGATATCTATCTCTATTCTCCGTTCCAAAATAGACCAACCACATGATATATGACTCCATTCTCTGTTCCGAAATAAGCCAGCCTACCCGATATATATCTCCATTCTCTGCTCCAAAATAAGCCGGCCTACATTATATATATCTCCATTCTCTGTTCCAAAATAAACCAGCATACATGATATATATCTCCATTCTCTGCTCCAAAATAAGCCAGCCTACATTATATATATCTCCATTCTCTGTTCCAAAATAAGCTAGCATACATGATATATGACTCCATTCTCTGTTCCAAAATAAGCCAGCCTACATGATATATGACTCCATTCTCTGTTCCAAAATAAGCCAGCATACATGATATATATCTCTATTCTCTGTTCCAAAATAGGCCAACCTACATGATATATATCTCTATTCTCTGTTCCAAAATAGGCCAAGCACATGATATATGACTCCATTCTCTGTTCCAAAATAAGCCAGCATACATGATATATATCTCCATTCCCTGTTCCAAAATAAGCCGGCATACATGATATATATCTCCATTCTCTCTTCCAAAATAAGCCAGCCTACCCGATATATATCTCCATTCTCTGCTCCAAAATAAGCCAGCCTACATTATATATATCTCCATTCTCTGTTCCAAAATAAGCCAGCCTACATGATATATATCTCCATTCTCTGTTCCAAAATAAGCCAGCATACATTATATATATCTCCATTCTCTGTTCCAAAATAAGCTAGCATACATGATATATGACTCCATTCTCTGTTCCAAAATAAGCCAGCCTACATGATATATATCTCCATTCTCTGTTCCGAAATAAACCAGCCAAATGATATATATCTTCATTCTCTGTTCCAAAATAAGCCAGCTAACATGATATATAACTCCATTCTCTGTTCCAAAATAAGCCAGCCTACATGATATATAACTCCATTCTCTGTTCCAAAATAAGCCAGCCTATATGATATATATCTCCATTCTCTGTTCCAAAATAAGCCAGGATACATGATATATATCTCCATTCTCTGTTCCAAAATAAGCCAGCCTATATGATATATATCTCCATTCTCTGTTTCAAAATAAGCCAGGATAAATGATATATATCTCCATTCTTTGTTCCAAAATAAGCTAGCATATATGATATATGACTTCATTCTCTGTTCCAAAATAAGCCAGCTTACATGATATACGACTTCATTCTCTGTTCCAAAATAAGCCAGCTTACATGATATTTATCTCCATTCTCTGTTCCAAAATAGGCCAACCTACATGATATATGACTCCATTCTCTGTTCCCAAATAAGTGAGCCTACATGATATATGACTCCATTCTCTGTTCCAAAATAAGCCAGCCTATATGATATATATCTCCATTCTCTGTTCCAAAATAAGCCAGGATACATGATATATATCTCCATTCTCTGTTCCAAAATAAGCCAGCAAACATGATATATATCTCCATTCTCTGTTCCAAATTAAGCCAGAGTTCATCATATATATCTCCATTCTCTGTTCCAAAATAAGCCAGCCTACATGATATATAACTCCATTCTCTGTTCCAAAATAAGCCAGCATAAATGATATATGACTCCATTCTCTGTTCCAAATAAGCCAGCATACATGATATATATCTCCATTCTCTGTTCCAAAATAAGCCAGCATACATGATATATAACTCCATTTTCTTTTCCAAAATAAGGCAGCCTACATGATATATGACTTAAACACTGATATTTGAAATATTTGGCAAATGTAATCCAAGAAACAATGTGTCCATTTAGCTGTTCTGCTTTTATTGTTATTCAACCAATTTCTTGTGAAGCAAAATTAGAGATTACATGACCCAAAAATAAAAGGTCATTTTTTTTCCCAAAGACCGTGCAAGATAGATTAATGAAATGACGTTTGTTAGTTCTAAAGATGCTTTTGCAGCATTGGTTTTTGGACATGTGGAGTCTTCACATAAACACTTGCACTACCAAGTTAGATTGAAATTGTTTAACAACAATTTATTAAAAAAAAGATCTTTGTGCAGCTGGCTTTTTACTTATAAGCTCCATATTAAAGCCTTTTGTCATTACATTTTTTTCTAAGTTTTAGATATGCAAAATTATACTTTGAGTATGAAGTTTGAAAGGTTAAAATGAAAACGAAATTTGATGGGGAAACCAGTGCACTAGTGAGAATGAAAGAATAAAAAGAAAGTTTATGTCAAAACAAATTATTATAAAATCCAATATCAAAAAAGATTATATTGATATTACCCTTGTAAGTATGGAAAAGAAAATAAATTAAATTTTTATTCCTATTTATTAAAATTTAAAAAGATATAAAGAGCAGTGAAAGGAAAAGAAAGAAAGAACAAAAGAAAGAACAGTGAGAAGGCAAATGCAAAGAAAGAAAGATAGAAAGAAAGAACAGGGAAAAGAAAGAAAGAAAGAAAGAAAGAAAGAAAGAACAGTGAAAAGGAAAATAAAAGCAAAAGAAAGAAAGATAGAACAGCAAAATGAAAAAAGAAAGGAAGAAAGAAAGAACTGTGAAAGGAAAAGAAAGAAAGAACAAAAGAAAGAGCAGTGAAAAGGTAAATGAAAAGAAAGAAAGAAAGAAAGAAAGAAAGAACAGTGAAAAGAAAGAAAGAAAGAAAGAAAGAAAGAAAGAAAGAAAGAAAGAAAGAAAGAACAGTGAAAGAAAGAAAGATAGAACAGCAAAATGGAAAAAGAAAGAAAGAAAGAAAGAACAGTGAAAGGGAAAATAAAAGCAAAAGAATGAAAGATAGAACAGCGAAATGGAAAAAGAAAGGAAGAAAGAAAGAACTGTGAAAGGAAAAGAAAGAAAGAACAAAAGAAAGAACAGTGAAAAAGTAAATGAAAAGAAAGAAAGAAAGAAAGAAAGAAAGAAAGAACAGTGAAAGGAAAGAAAGAAAGAAAGAAAGAAAGAAAGAAAGAAAGAACAGTGAAAGAAAGAAAGAAAGAAAGAAAGAACAGTGAAAAGGCAAATGAAAAGAAAGAAAGAAAGAACATTGAAAGGAAAAAGGAAAGGAAAAGAAAGAAAGAACCGGGAAAGGAAAAGAAAGAAAGAATAATGAAAGGGAAAATGAAAGGAAAAGAAAAGAGGGAAGGAATATCTCACTCTGTGTAAACAAGGCAGTTACTCTTAGTAATTAAACAATGAAGCAAAAATAACATTTTTTAGATACAAATAATTATCTTAAACTTTAATAAAAGTGACACTACATCGTTTATTTTTAATCATGACCATCTTCCAACCCTTGGGTAAAATGGATAAATACCACTTGTTTGATTCCTTTAAATACGAATGATTATCCTAAACTTTAATAAAAGTGACTCTAGATCATTTATTTTTAATAAAGACCATCTTACAACCTGGATGTAATATGGGTAATTACTGCTAATTTGACTCCTTTAAATATAAATAATTATCCTAAACTTGAATAAAAGTGACTCTACATTGTATATTTTTAATAATGACCATCTTCCAACCCTTGGGTAATATGGCTAAGTACTGCTAGTTTGACTCCTTTAAATATAAATAATTATCCTAAACTTTAATAAAAGTGACTCTACATTGTATATTTTTAATAATGACCATCTTCCAACCCTTGGGTAATATGGCTAAGTACTGCTAGTTTGACTCCTTTAAATATGAATAATTATCCTAAACTTTACTAAAAGTGACTCGATATCGTTTATTTTTAATAATGACCATCTTCCAACCCTTGGGTAATATGGCTAAGTACTGCTAGTTTGACTCCTTTAAATATGAATAATTATCCTAAACTTTACTAAAAGTGACTCGATATCGTTTATTTTTAATAATGACCATCTTCCAACCCTTGGGTAATATGGCTAAGTACTGCTAGTTTGACTCCTTTAAATATGAATAATTATCCTAAACTTTAATAAAAGTGACTCTACATTGTATATTTTTAATAATGACCATCTTCCAACCCTTGGGTAATATGGCTAAGTACTGCTAGTTTGACTCCTTTAAATATGAATAATTATCCTAAACTTTACTAAAAGTGACTCGATATCGTTTATTTTTAATAATGACCATCTTCCAACCCTTGGGTAATATGGCTAAGTACTGCTAGTTTAACTCCTTTAAATATGAATAATTATCCTAAACTTTAATAAAAGTGACTCTACATTGTATATTTTTAATAATGACCATCTTCCAACCCTTGGGTAATATGGCTAAGTACTGCTAGTTTGACTCCTTTAAATATGAATAATTATCCTAAACTTTAATAAAAGTGACTCTACATTGTATATTTTTAATAAAGACCATCTTACAACCTGGATGTAATATGGGTAATTATTGCTAATAATTCCCAATACGCATCTTTAATGGCTTGTTAACTTTCTATAATTTGGATTGAAAGTTTATTTTGTTCTATAAAGATGGAGAACTTAGATGATCAAATTCAATGGATAATTAAAAGAAAAGAAATTAAATTTGTACTTATGGCTTGAGCCATATCGTTAACATTCATGACTAACATTATTACTATGGATAAGACTGGCCCAATCAGCTGGGGCTGTAGGATACACCAACTGTATCTCTGCAGAGGGGTAAGACTCTCCCAATAAATGTCCTGTTTATCATATTTACCCAACCCCTCCGCTCGGGCAAGATATGACACAAGGTCAATTTTTTTAAGCAGAGTTTAACAGGTTTGAATTCAGAGTTTTCCTTCTCCTAGACTAGTTGCCTCACCAAGGCTGAAGAACCTAGTCTGCCCTACTATTTACGCATAGCTGGAGGGAGAATAATTGGATCCATACCTTTCACAAGGGTATTAGTGCTATGTGAAATGCAATTGAACTTGTGTCGCCGTGTCCATTTCCTGCGACGATAACCATTACACCACGGGCACCTGCCCTGTTTATGATGCTAAACAATCTAATGGTAAGGCTCTAGCACTGGAGCTCTGAGGAATGTTGAGTACCCCTTTATTGCTATCACTCCCAAGTCCACTCTGGCTTGGAATGGTAGCACTTGATATGGTCCTGTCTATGGGTCAAATAGATGTGTTTGGCATTTAAACTGTACTTATGCTAAACTGAATTGTCTGAAATAGAACTGTTTTTGTATAAAAATGGATTTGGCATTAAATAACCTACAATAGTTGATATGATATAAAACCAAACTCAACCAAGCAAACATCTGGACAAGACTCTGCCTCAAAACTCAAAGAGAGAGAGAGAGAGAAAGAGAGAGAGAGAGTGCAATGGCAAAAATGTACTTTGAGGTTTTGATCTGTGTTCTCTGTCTTCTTCAACATCATCTTACTTGACCCATCTGATAGAAAAATAAACTTTTAGTTGTCCCATAACATTTTTTTCACACTTTAGGTTGCCATTTAAAAAAGTTCCTTTTTATGGTGCCTCTCAGAGCAATGGGAGAGGATTACTTGATTGTGCCTACCTCCTTTCCAAGTAACGCATGACAGATTGTACTGGGTTAGGTGGTATCTGTGGCAAAGAAGAATTTTTGAACTGATTTAAATGATTGATCTCTGATGTGGGAAATTTAATGATTTCATTTTAGATAAAGTTATTTACACATACATGCATGAACTCTCCCAGCTATAAATAACAGCAGGTACAGCTCTCAGGCAGAAGGTAATATTCCAGCTGACAGACCTGGCAGTTGGACTGAAACAGTCTCGCTAGTAACCCTCTCATTTGTATATATTGTATTACTGTTCTTTGTTAATATATTTATTTAACTCAATTCCTTTCTTGGGTCTTTATTTCTGGCCCCTAAGAAGGCCACAACATAAAGTATTGCAAAGAGTTTTAATATCAGGAAAAAGGCAACATCACCACATTAAACGGTAGTTCTCTGAAACTAGTTGACAAGTTTACCTACCTAAGAAGCAGTGTCTCATCAAACGAGAAAGACATCAACACGTGACTAGCAAAGGCATGGACAGCTATCGATAGGTTATCAGTCATATGGAAGTCAGACCTGACCGATAAAATGAAGGCAGTTTCTTCCAAGCAGCGGTTGCGTCAATACTGCTATATGGATGCACCACATAGATGCTAACTAAATGTATGGAGAAAAAGCTTGACGAACAACTACAAAAGAAAGCTGCGAGCAATACTGAACAAGTCCTGAAGACAGCACCCCACAAAGCAGCAGCTGTACGGCCACCTACCACCCATCACGAAAACTATCTAAGTTAGACGAACCAGACATGTGGGACTCTGCTGGAGAAGTAGGGATGAGCTCATAAGTTATATACTCCTGTGGACCTCTTCACATGGACGTGCAAAGGCAGGATGACCAGTTCGAACATACGTACAGTAGCTCTCCGCCGATACGGAATGTAGCCCTGAGGACCTGTTGGAAGCAATGGACAATAGGGGGGGATGAGAGAGGTTCAGGGATATCCGTGCTAATGGCGTGACATGATGATGATGATGAAGATAATTGTGAATGATTTTATTATAGAGAAAATATTGCTAATGGTTTTGATAAAGAGAAAACATTTCAAATGTATCTAGTAAAGTGTTTTGAAAGGTTTTAGCTCAAAGAAAGCATTTTAAATGATTTCAAAAAGTATTGTAATTCTATTGAGTGTCGGTTGCATGTTTCTAATATGTAGTGATTTGATTATAGGGAAACTTTTGGCAATTATTTTACAAGAAGTAAAGAATTGTGAATGATTTTACAATTGGATAACATTTATAAATCATCTTACAAAAGAGAAATCTTTGTAAATGTGGGCCAGTCGGCTGGGGATGTAGAACACACTAATTGCTTCTCTGCAGATAGGTAAGACTCCCCCAACGAGGGTTCTGGATATGACACTAAACAATCTGATGGTGAGGCTCCAGTAACGCTGGAGCTTTGAGGAATGCAGAGTACCCCTTTATTGCCATCACTCCCAGGTCTACTCTGGCTTAGAGTGGCAGCACCTGACAGGGTCCTGTCTAGGCGTTCAATAGAACTAAACAGTGTACTTATGCTAAACTGAATTGTTTGAAATAGAACTGTTTTGACATTTAAACTGCATACTTATGCTTAGCTGAATTGTTTGAAATAGAACTGTTTATAAGTATAAAAACTGATTTAGCATTAAATATGGCATATCACTGGCTGATATGCCATAAAACCAAACTAGACCTTTGTAAATGATTTTACTATAAATAAGACCTTTGCTAGGCCTTTGTTAGATATATGCTGACATTAACGCATGGACTGCTATTGGTAGGTTATCAACCATATGGAAGTATGATCTATCCAATAAAATATAGTGTGTTTTTTTTTCTAGCTATATATGCAAGTACTTACTATCATCAGCTCTGTGCAGACAGTCCATGTAATTTGGAAGATCTGTTGCAAGTGATGGATTATAAATACTTAGAGAATGTCAGGAAAATGCACGCTGTCAGTGGGACTTGATGATGATGATTATGATAGGGAAACCTTTGTAAATAATCTTATTATAGGGAAAACTTTGTAAATAACTTTATAATAGGGAAGACTTTGTAAATGACTTTATTATTGGGAAAACTTTGTAAATTACTTTATTATAGGGAAACCTTTGCAAATGATTCTACTATAAGGAAACCTTTGTAAATGACTTTATTATAGGGAAACCTTTGTAAATGATTTATGATAAGGAAACCTTCATAAATAATTTCATTATAGGGAAACCTTTGCTTTTACTTTAAGGAAACCTTTGTGAATGACTTTATTATAGGGAAACCTTTATAAATGATTTCGTGATAAGAAAACCTTTATAAATAATCTTATTATAGGGAAACCTTTGCAAATAATTTTACTTTAAGAAAACCTTTGTAAATGATCTTATTATAGAGAAACCTTTGTAAATGACTTTATAATAGGGAAACATTTGTAAATGACTTTATTATAGGGAAACCTTTGTAAATGATTTTATTAGTACAATATTGTGAATGATTTTAGCTTATGGAAAATATTACAAACGATTTGTGTGCAAGATAGATCACTATTTCAGCTACAAAGCTCACATGAAATTATATTGGATAGATTATTTTTGCTTAGAAACCACTGCTTTATTGTTAGTGCTCCAGTCATAACTGTGTATCTTAAAATATCACTTAACCCTCTTGAATCAATATGTATGCAGCCTCAGCCCCCACCATTTTGGAGAGGGTGAAAGACAGGCCCTAAAATGGTGGCCTCTTGGAATGGCAATAGATTCCTGAAACTATTTTTCAGCATTTTGGATGATTTCTAGCGATATTTTTTTTTCTTTTGTTTCTTATTTCATCATTTTTGAATTCCTGAGCAATTTTTTTTTTTTTTTTGTGGTTTTGGTTGGTGTGGGTAGGAAGAAGGAAGGGAGTAGATTTCGAAAAAAAAAGTTTTTTCTACAGATTTTTGTGTTTTTTACATTTTCTTTTTTTTTTGTTTTTCTTTTTGGTTTGTTCATTGGATTTTATTTTTGGTATGATGCCAGTCATATGATGTATTTTTGAATGCAGTATTTTTTACGAGTTGTTCGATGTTTAATCAACTTCCACAGTGTTGGTTTGAGTATAAATGTGTTGATAAAGGAATTTGTTACAAAAAGGTTTGCTATTACTTAGCCGTTTTGTTTTTTTTTCTTTTTGACATCATATAACTAGTTCAGAATTAAAAATCCCTCTAAACAATTTTATTGCAGGAAAAACATAGCAAATAATTTTACAATGGGGAAAGTATTGCAAATAGGATTATGATTAAGCTAATTTTACGAATGAAAATATTTTAAATGATTTTACAATAGCTCATTGGCCTAGAGGGTAGAGTGTTCGCCAAATCGTCCAGGAGACCCGGGTTCAATCCCAGGTCGCGTCATACCAAAGACTTTGAAAATGGTACTTGATACCATCTTGCTTAACACTCAGCAATATAAGGTACATATCAAGGGTAAAGTGGAGCAATCCAGGGAAAGGAGTAGCACCCTCCTCAACACCTCAGTGTAGTAGCTATTGAAAAAGGAGCCCTCTGGTCACCCTTGACTACAGTCACCAACTTTACTTTTTACTTACAACATTGTGAATGATTTTATAAGTAAAGTTGAGATACCATTAAACGCAATCAATTATGAATAATTTGATATTATATAATTCAAATTGGTTTCAGCAGAAAATGTCTGAACAATTTTTTAAAAAGGATTTTAGTTTTTCAACCCCAAAATAATCAGATATTAGTTATTTTGACATGTCCTTGATAAGAAATTTAAATCCATACAAATTGAGTAGAAGCACAAATGTTTAATCGCCCCCAACACTACCCCCCCAAAAAATCCACCCAGTTGGTCGGACTAAGAATATTCTGACTGTATCACCAGTAGAGGGGTAAGACACACCCAAGCATTTTGTTAAAGTGGTGCAACCGTACAGTAGTACTTACATGGCTACAGATTAGAAGAATTCCCATTTTATTTATAGAGATCAGATTTTCATATGGTTATTAACTTTATATATGTATATATATATATATATATATATATATTATTCAGTCCAGTTAAACCGGAGTCAGGAATAATTCTGTCAGGACAAAAAAATCATTGAACTATGAACATTTAAATTTTCCTGGTAAAGAGCTCAATGTAACTGACGTATATACGTGGTGCATACAATAAGTTTCCAGACTTTTTGTACAGGCATTTAAAATCGTCGTAGGCTCTTGAAAATTCACTATGTTATTGCTATACATCTTATGAGATGACTAACCAATTTTTATTATTTCAGGTTCAAATAAACAGCTACAGCAGCAATTGGAATAGACCCTACTAAATCCTGATTGTCACAGCTGGTGAATTTCAAAAATGCAATCTAACACTTTAGAAGAACGAAATGCAATAAAATTCTGTTTTAAACTTGGAAAAAATACCACAGAAACGTATGGAATACTGCTTTTCGAGCATCTTGCATGAATCGAGCATGAGTTTTTGAGTGGCATAAGAGATTCAAGGGAGACAGGGATTCTGTGAGGGATGATGAGAGGTGTGGGAGGAATAAGCAAGTCAATACACCAGAGTTGATTGGCCAAAGGGTTTGGGTTAGGGTTACTATGCTGAGATTTTAAGGGAGTTCAGGAAGAGATTCGGTCGGAAGAGGCCAGCACTCTTCAAATCGGGTCAGTGGCATTTCCACCAGGACAATACTCCATCCTTGACACAGACTATTTGACCAAGATGGGCATCAAGACAGTTCCTCAGCCTCCTTATAGTCCAGACCTTGCTCCCCATGACTTTTGGTTATTCCCTAAGCTCAGAGGTTGTCGTTATGAGAGAACTGAGGTGATGAAAGAGGCTGTGACGAAAGTCATTGACACGATCACACAAGAAGACTTCCATGGGGCCTTCCAGAAGTTGTTGGGGGAGCTTACTTCGATGGGGACTAGAGTTTCATGTGTGTACTATCAATAAAAGTGCCCATACGAAAAAGGTCAGGAAACTTATCGTATGCACCTCGTAGATTTAATTTTAGCGCCATATATCAACATTTAAAAAAAAATAACATAATTTTCTTAATGCAACATATAGAAATATTTCAGTGAATAATACAAAAATACTCCATACAGACAATAATATCCAAAAATTTAATAAAATCCTAGAAGCTTTGTATATAAAATTTAGACAACCCATTATTAACAGAATTAACTGCGAAACTAGCGATAATATTCTTAAATATTTAAAATGGATAGAACAATCCATAATCACAAAAGATAAAACAGATTTTATTCTAATTCACGTAACAGAAATATTTGAAAAATAAACTGCCACAACCGCTTAGCATCACCTTGGGGATAAAAAGTAGCCTCACTTTAGGGATAAAAAATAAAGATAAGATAATAATTTAGTTTAAATATTAAACAGCTTTCCTTTAGAAATAAACATCTTGATAATAATTCGGTTCAAGAACCGAAAGTATTCGGTATAATACAAATAGCTCCTTTGGAAAAACCATTAACAAATTTCAAGATTGTAACATTAAAAAAAAATAGGCTTTTTTAAAGAAAAAATGAAAAACTTCAAAATAACAAGGAATCGATTTAATTTAATCAAACCTGTTTATACATACATACATACACACACACACACATATATATATATATATATATATATATATATATATATATAAGTATTTTGCAATTTGCTTGAAGTCATATATATATCTATATATATCTATATATATATACGTATACATAGATATATATTTCTTTTAAATACCCTATCCGGTGGCAAAAGCTGCTCGGTAGCGCCAGGAGTGGCAGTACGGCCTTGAGCTACTGAAACTGTGTTATCACCCTGGTTGGCGGCTGATGAGGCTAGGGTATCGCACGTGCTTTCACACGTTGTATGATGAAAAAAGTATTTTGCAATTTGCTTGAAGTCTTGCACAAATTATTATATTCTTTAGTATTGAATTAGTTTTGAGGGCTATTGCAATGCGAAATAATAATCATTTGTCTAATTAATTTCAAAGTAAAATTTCACCGTCAGAGTTTTTTTTTTAATGAACACGATGTTGGAGGTTTAAAAAAATTGAACCTCCATCATCGTGTTTATTTATAAAAAAAAAAGTCTCTGACGATGAAATTTTACTTTGAAATAAATTAGACTCAAATAATTATTATTTCGCATTGCAATAGCCCTCTAAATTAATTCAATATATATATATATATATATATATATATATAGTATTATACGGTCCAGTTAAAAAACAAACCCGGAAGTGGGCTAAATGAGGAAAAAACTCTTCACCCCTCTTCTATCCCCTCCCACTCTTCTTTCCTGTGTCTATTCTGAATTATTTTATCCATTAGATCTGAAGAAGTCCCGTTATTTTTTGGTGTTTTTGATTTATATCAAAACCCATAACAGGATGGAAATAAATTTATAATCCTAATGTAACCGGTTTTTGTTTTTTCTTAAAGAAATATATATATATATATATACATATATATATAGAGAGAGCAAGTTGATGACTAAATTCGGTAAACGATAGCGTAAAATGTAAACAAACGAAAGTTTATAGCGATGGGGATATTATTATTATTATTGTTTGTTTTTTTTTTTGGTTTAAGTTGGTTTTGCGTTGGTTATGTTGGCATTACGTTGGTTGCGCTGGTATTACGTTGGTTGCGTTGGTATTTCGTTTGTAGCGTTGGTATTTCGTTGGTTGTTATCCCCTCGCTAAATGTTGATGGAAAATAAAGGTGGTGGAGAAGAACGAAGACGTCGTTAGGTTTTGTATCAAGGTTTTAATGGCAGCATGAAGTAAAGGGGTTTACACTGGTATACTGCGAGGTCTCGTAGGAAGGAAAGAAGGTAGGAAGTTATTAGAATGTATCATCTAATTTGTTTTTAACTAGGATCCCTTGGTCTTGAAGGGATCCATAAACTAAATGGCTCTCCACATAATGGTTGATACTGCTACTGCTAATCAGGAACAGACGTTAAGACGTCCGTTCCCGTTGAGGATTTCTGAGGGAGAGAGAGTTTCGCGGGCTTTCTTCAATTTTTAGTGCTGCTAGGAAATATGGTTCGGGCTGAATAGGACAGGTCATCCTGATTGGGTGAAAATGTTCGGCGACTCTAACGGTCAAATTAAATTACGCGCCAAACAAAAATACAAGTTTCTTTCTGCTACAAGTTAATACATATGTGGTAAATTCCCAAGCTAACGTTGAGTTACAAGTTTTGCTTAAGGGTATGTCATCAACCTGACGTAAAGTTAGGCGGGTTTCGATTCCAGCTTCGAGCCTCTCGCATGTCTAACCACTATGAAGTGTTGTAATACAACTAGACAGTCTGTCTGTGGATGACAGTATATATATATATATATATATGTATATTGAGAAAAAATTTAATGTTTTCTAAAGTTTCTTAGAAATTTCTTAATTTAAAGGAAATACGTGATCCTTTAGAATAAACTTTTAAACTCTGTCACATATTTGAAAAAGAACGCCACTCACAGTGATAGAATGTTAAATTTTTCTTTCCTTTTTTTTCGTTTCATTTTCTTTAACTTTGAATATTATTCAGAAGATGCAACATGACATATTAAGATTGCCCTGATGAGTGTCAAATAAAAAGAACCCGAAACGTTGACGGTGGTATAATATTCAATAATAAATAAACTCACCCTCTTAATATTTTGCTTTTTCATATATATATATATATATATATATATATATATATTGGCAGCATTTCTTCGTTAATACAAATTTCATTAAACATAATAGGCATTTTATGTCTACATATTTTCTCCTGGATCCGTTCGAATTCACGTATTACTTTTATCATATTCGGGGGGGAATTGATTTATGTATTGGCCATAGTTGTATGTATCCCTAGTACTTTCTACCCGACTTTGGGCTATCATCAGGGGAGGATCTATTACAAAAGTGATGTAACTTTTGTTTTAGCATATTACTACTATGTAAGAGCGTCTTTACCGTTGAAGATTATGGCGTTTGCTTTTAAATGGGTTTCTATAATTAGTGTCAGTAACTAAAGACATTTAAGTACATTAGCACTGGTTTGAAAATTAATTCTATTGAGCGTCGGTTGCATGTTTCTTATATGAAGTGCTTCGAGAATCTGTAGTTTTTGTTTATTATTTTGATATTCTAATATTGTGTTGTCGGTGAGAATTTTCCGTAATTGTGTGGTTGGGCATTTAAAAAAACATTCATTTTCAAACCAGTGCTAATGTACTTAAATGTCTTTAGCTACTGACACTAATTATAGAAACCCATTTAAAAGCAAACGCCATAATCTTCAACGGTAAAGACGCTCTTACATAGTAGTAATATGCTAAAACAAAAGTTACATCACTTTTGTAATAGATCCTTCCCTGATGATGGCCCAAAGTCGGGCAGAAAGTACTAGGGATACATACAACTATGGACAATACATAAATCAATTCCCCCCGAATACGATAAAAGCAATACGGGAATTCGAACGGATCCAGAAGAAAATATGTAGACATAAAATGTCTATTATGTTTAATGAAATTTATATATATATATATATATATATACTAATGATAGCGAGAAGAAATTAATTTGAATTCCCCCTTTTCTTTGTTGTGGGGATCTAATGTCAACAGCAAACACCGATTGATCCAATTTCTATACAAAATCTTTTCAGCGCTGGAAATTTCCTTGTTTGCCATCGCTGTGAGCACGCAATCACTCCATATATTGATTATTGATTTTCCAGGTCATGGACATCTCCAAGAGTACTGCTGTTCGTTATTAACCGCTTAGCGGATTCCATCTAATGGCGGCTTCAAGTTCACATATAGTCAGGAGTCAGTATCTCAGAATTGCTTGAGATATCCTCTGGTGTCTACATGTAGGAGATGCTCTCTCTCTCTCTCTCTCACTCACTCTCTCTCTCGCTTTCTCTCTCTCTCTCTCATTTATTGCCTTAGGTTTATTTTCCTTCATTTTTTATTTCTCTTTTTCTCTATTTATTTTGCCTTACGTTTGTTTTCTGCATTCTCTCTCTCTCTCTCTCACACACACGCATACACTCTCGTTCTCTCCCTATCTCTCTCACTCGCGCTCTCTCCCTCTCTCTCTCTCACTTTCTCTCTCACTATCTCTCTTTCTCCCTCTCTCTATTTCTCATTTTTTTGTCTTAGGCTTATTTTCTTTCATTTTTTATCTCTCTTTTTCTCAATTCTTTATTCAGCGTTTCGTTTGTTTTTTTCCTTCTCTCTCTCTCTCTTTCCCCCCTCTCTCAATCTGTCTCTCATTTTTTGCCTTACGTTTGTTTTCTTCATTCTCTCTCTCTACCTCTCTCCCTCTCCTTCTCTCTCTCTCTTTCCCCCCTCTCTCAATCTGTCTCTCATTTTTTTGCCTTACGTTTGTTTTCTTCATTCTCTCTCTCTACCTCTCTCCCTCTCCTTCCCCTTCTCTCTCTCTTTCTCTCTTTCCCACCTCTCTCAATCTGTCTCTCATTTTTTTGCCTTACGTTTGTTTTCTTCATTCTCTCTCTCTACCTCTCTCCCTCTCCTTCCCCTTCTCTCTCTCTCTTTCCCACCTCTCTCAATCTGTCTCATTTTTTGCCTTACGTTTGTTTTCTTCATTCTCTCTCTCTACCTCTCCCCCTCTCCTTCCCCTTCTCTCTCTCCCTGTCTTTCCCCCCTCTCTCAATCTGTCTCTCATTTTTTGCCTTACGTTTGTTTTCTTCATTCTCTCTCTCTACCTCTCTCCCTCTCCTTCCCCTTCTCTCTCTCTCTCTTTCCCCCCTCTCTCAATCTGTCTCTCATTTTTTGCCTTACGTTTGTTTTCTTCATTCTCTCTCTCTCTCCCTCTCTCCCTCTCCTTCCCCTTCTCTCTCTCCCTCTCTTTCCCACCTCTCTCAATCTGTCTCATTTCTTGCCTTACGTTTGTTTTCTTCATTCTCTCTCTTTACCTCTCTTCCTCTCCTTCCCTTTCTCTCTCTCTTTCCCCCCTCTCTCAATCTGTTTCTCATTTTTTGCCTTACGTTTGTTTTCTTCATTCTCTCTCTCTCCCTCTCTCCCTCTCCTTCCCCTTCTCTCTCTCCCTCTCTTTCCCACCTCTCTCAATCTGTCTCTCATTTCTTGCCTTACGTTTGTTTTCTTCATTCTCTCTCTCTACCTCTCTTCCTCTCCTTCCCCTTCTCTCTCTCTTTCCCCCCTCTCTCAATCTCTCTCTCATTTTTTGCCTTACGTTTGTTTTCTTCATTCTCTCTCTCTACCTCTCTTCCTCTCCTTCCCCTTCTCTCTCTCTCTTTCCCCCCTCTCTCAATCTGTCTCTCATTTTTTGCCTTACGTTTGTTTTCTTCATTCTCTCTCTCTCCCACTCTCCCTCTCCTTCTCTCTCTCTTTCCCCCCTCTCTCAATCTGTCTCTCATTTTTTGCCTTACGTTTGTTTTCTTCATTCTCTCTCTCTCCCACTCTCCCTCTCCTTCTCTCTCTCTTTCCCCCCTCTCTCAATCTGTCTCTCATTTTTTGCCTTACGTTTTTTTCATTCTCTCTCTCTACCTCTCTACCTCTCCTTCCCCTTCTCTCTCTCTCTCTCTCTCCCTCTTTCCCTCTCTCTTTTTCTCACATTTTGTCTTTGGCTAATTTTCCTTCATTTTTTTAATCTCTCTTGTTCTCTATTCTTTATTTAGCGCTACATTTGTTTTCTTCATTTTCTTCATCTCTCTCTCTCTATATATATATCTCTCTCAATCACTTTTTCTCATGCACCTTTCCCTATATTTTAGTCTTTATTCTTTCATATCTTTTATCATTTCTTTTCTTCAAGTATTGTTGATTTTATTCCTTCCTTTTACATCGTTCATTTCTTTTTCTTTCTTTCTTTCTTTCTTTCGACATTCATGTTTTTTTCTTTTTATTCTATTGGTGGCATTACCTGTTATTTGGTAACGTACTGGTGCAGAGATGATACTTAGTACTCATCCACTAAGTTCTAATATTAGTATTAGTGTATCCATTGATACTCTAACACTGAATAAACGGAAAGCAAGACAAATATATCGGACATTTAATACATATAAGAGATATTACAACAATACACAAACAGGTGAAATGTAGATTTTGTTCCTAGAATAAGCAGTGCACAGAGAAGGCGAACCAAATTTGTTAGATAGATAGATAGATAGAGAGATAGATACGTGGTGCCTTCAATAAGTTTCTAGACTTTTTTGTACAGGCATTTAAAATCGTCGTAGACTCTTGAAAATTCACTATGTTATTGCTATACATCTTATGAGATGACTGACCAATATTTATGATTTCAGGTTCAAATCAACAGCTACAGCAGCAATTGGAATACACCCTACTAAAGCCTGATTGTCACAACTGGTGAATTTCAAAAATGCAATCTGAACGTGAGCACACTTTAGAAGAACGATATGCAATAAAATTCTGTTTTAAACTTGGAAAAAACGCCACAGAAACGTATGGAATGCTTCAGACTGCTTTTCGACCATCTTGCATGAATCGAGCATGAATTTTTGATTGGCATAAGAGATTCAAGAAAGGCAGGCAGTCGGTGAGGGATGAAGAGAGGTGTTGAAGGAATAAGCAAGTCAATACACCAGAGTTGATTGGCCAAAGGGTTAGGGTTAGGGATACTATGTTGAGGTTTTAAGGGAGTTCAGGAAGAGACTCCTAGGGAAGAGGCCAGTACTCTTCAAATCGGGTCAGTGGCATTCCCACCAGGACAATACACCACTCCCCAACTCCATCCTTGTCACAGACTATTTGACCAAGATGGGCATCGAGTCAGTTCCTCAGCCACCCTAAAGTCCAGACCTTGCTCCCCGTGACTTTTGGTTATTCCCTAAGCTCACAGGCTGTCATTATGAGACAATTGAGGAGATGAAAGAGGCTGTGGCGAAGGTGATTGACACGCTCACACAAGAGGACTTCCATGGGGCGTTCCAGAAGTTGTTGGAACGGTACAACAAGTGCATTGGACCCGGAGAAGCTTACTTCGAAGTGGACTTTAGTTTCATGTGTGTACTATCAATGAAAGTGCCCATACGAAAAAAGTCAGGAAACTTATTTAATGAACCTTGTAGATAGATAGATAGATTAATAGATAGATTGGTATGAAAATAGATTGATAGATCGATAGTAAAAACCTGACGAAATATCTACTAATCCTGTTCCACAACAATGATTACATTTACTTACACATTTTATTTACTAAATGAAACAACAATTCTAGGACAGTGACAATGATAGTAATATGTATATATATATATATATATATATATATATATATATATATATATATATATATATATATATATATATATATATATAAATTATATACAAAAACTGCTGCGAAAGAAGCAGTCTTGCTTCCAGTAAAGTCTTCATCAGATGATGACCCTGGGTTCAGGCATGGTTTCGGGGCCGAAGCATCATTACCACTAACCCAGGGCGCCCCAGCAGTATCTCACAATACTACCAGACTTTATTGGATGGTGTTTAATCTGTACGAACGCCATATCCGTTCAGATGCAGTTACAGTCTTGTTTTGGATCTTTTATATATATATATATATATATATATACCATTGTATAGATAGATTGATGAGCATCGATAGATAGATATGAACTTAGATAAATATGAACATTATATATATATATATATATATATATATATATATATATATATATATATATATATATAATCATTAAAAGTGTAATTGATTTAATAGGCTCAAAAATAAATTTGATTTTAAAAAAAGTTAAATTTAATTAAATCTTGAAATTAATTTAATATAATTATCACTGTATCGTTACGTAAAGTTATTGAATAAATTTAATTTTCTAATTTAGTATCAAATCTGTAGTTTTAAGTCGAAAAGTAGTTAGAATTTTTAAAAAATAAAAAAAATTTTTTTTTAAATTAATTTACTCTAATTCTAACCGATAATAAAATAAAAAAACGGAAGTGGGCTAAATGAGGAGATAACTCCTCACCCCTCTTCTATCTCCTCCCACTCTTCTTTCCTATGTCTCTTCTGATTTATTTTATCCATAAGATCTGCTGAAGACCTGTTAATTTTTTTTCGTGTTTTTTCATTTTATCAAAAACACATAACAGGATGGAAATAAATTTATAATCCTAATGTGACCAGTTTGAGTTTTTTCTTAATGAAATATATATATATATAATCCCTCCCCACGAAACAGTTCTATTTCAAACGATTCAGTTTATTATAATTAAGCAGTTTAGTTCTATTTGACCTATAGATAGGACCCTACCAGCTGCTACTTCTCTGAGCCTGTGGGGAGGGACATGGACAATGAAAGAGTACTACGCTTTCCCCAAAGCTCCAGCATTTCTGTAGCCTCACCATCAGACTGTTTAGTGTCATATCCAAGTCACTCGATGGGGGAATCTTATCCCTCTGCGGTAAAGCAGTTGATTTATTCTATAGCCCGACTAGGCAATACACAGAGTTAGATGTAAAAAAAAGTGTTATTTCAGATAATTCAGTTTAACAAAAGTACGCAGTTTAAATATCAAAACAGTTCTATTTCAAACAATTCAGTTTAGCATAAGTACACAATTTAAATGTAAAAATAGATCCATTTCAAACAATTCAGTTTAGCATAAGTACGCAGTTTAAATGTCAAAACAGTCCCATTTCATCCAAAACAGTTTAGTTCTATTTGACCGATAGCTGCTACTACTCTGGCCCAGAGTTGACCTGGCAGCGATGGCAATGAAGGTGTACTCCGCATTACCCAAAGCTCCAGCATTACTGGAACCTCATCATCGGATTGTTTAGTGTCATTTCGAGGACACTCGTTGGCGGGGGGTGGCTGTAGAATAAACCGACTGCATCTCTGCTGAGGGGTCCTCTGCAGAAATGCAGTCAGTTTATTCAACAACCCCAGTCAAATAGGCAATGCTCTTTCATGTTATGTAACTGTCACGATTGAATAAAAAGATGTTGATAGGCCAATTTCCCGCCACACCACAGTTATGAAAACAAATGAAATTCCAATTGTTGAATACATTTTGAACTTATCGAGAGTTATTTTAGTATTTTATATATATATATATATATATATATATATATATATATATATATATACATCGAACATTCCCTTAAAAGCCTAAAATACTCTAAATTTTATATTAAACACCAGAAAAAAGCCCAAAACATACATTCATCAAATAAACTAATAAGAAAAACACTCCCACCATTCCTTTAACCCACAAACCTATCTCTCTACCCACTAACACACAAAGCAAACCTCTCTATGACAAATTAAGAAAATTAGGAATACAAATTATACAAACCACATCACAAATATATATATATATATATATATATATATATATATATATATATACATCGTAGGTATCACACAATAACATGTTTATACAACAGCATTGCTTCAAACAAAGCCTTCTTCAGATGATGATTCTGGGTTCAGGCATGGTTTCGGGGTCGAAGCATCATTACCACTAGCCCAGAGCGTCCCAGCAGTATCTCGCGACACCACCAGACTTTTCAGATTGTTGTCGCTCTGTGGGATTGCCAGATCCACGCTGATGCAGTTAGAGCCTTATCTGGGATCTTTTCCATGTATTTCTTCTTGTCTGATGAAGGAAGTCCAAGATTAGTTTAAAAAACTATATATATATATATATATATATATCTGCCACCCGTGTGATGCAAAATTCTCCAAACGAATTGAAGCACTCAGGTATCCGATAGCGCAAAATGTAAACAAACGAAAGCTAATACATGTGTAGTATAATTCCCGCGCAGACGTATGTAACCGAAATGACTGAGCAGTTAAATATCATGTCTAGCGTAAAAATCGGCGGGTTTCGATCCCAACTGGAAGCGTCCTACGTGTCTAGCCACACTGGAGAGTTGTGATACAACGGAACAGTCTGTCAGTGGATGACAATATATATATATATATATACATTGTCATTTTTTTCATCATAAAACGTGTGAAAGCACGTGCGATACCCTGTCCTTATCAGCTGCCAACCAGGGGTGATAACACAGTTTCGGTAGCTCAAGGCGGTACTGCCACTCCTGGTGCTACTAAGCAGCTTTTGCCACCGGACAGGGTATTAAAAGAATTATATATATATATATATATATATATATATATATATATATATATATATATATATATATTTCTGGGGGAATTTCGTCCAGCCTTACCGACGCCGACTACGCCGATGACATAGCGATACTGGCAAATACACCTGACCAAGCCGAAACACTACTGCATAGTTTGGAATGAGCAGCCGCAAGCATAGGCCTCTATGTTAATGCACACAAAACGAAATATATGTGCTATAATCAAACGGGGGACATCTCCACTCTAGAAGGAACCCCTCTTAAACTAGTAGACAAATTCACTTACCTAGGAAGCAGCGTCGAATCAACCGAAAAGGACATCGAAACGAGGTTAACGAAAGCATGGACAGCTATCAATAGGCTACCGATCATATTGAAATCAGACCTAACCGATAAAATGAAACGCAGTTTCTTCCAGGCAGCGGTCACATCGATACTACATGGACGCTAACAAAACGGCTGGAGAAGAAACTAGACGGTAATTACACAAGAATGCTACGTGCAATCTTGAACAAGTCCTGGCGGCAACACCCCACAAGACACCAACTGTACGGACACCTGCCCCCTATCACGAAAACTATTCAAGTTAGACGAACTAGACAGGCAGGACACTGCTGGAGAAGCAGGGACGAACTCATAAGAGATGTACTCTTATGGACCCCCACACATGGCCATGCAAAAGCAGGACGACCAGCACGAACATACATTCAGCAGCTATGTGAGGATTCGGGATGTTGTCCTAAAGACCTACCTAGGGCGATGAACGATAGGGAGGAGTGGCGAGAGAGGGTCAGGGATATCCGTGCTACCAGCGCGATATGATGATGATGATGATATATATATATATATGGCAGATCAATTAAGAGCAGAGACTACATTGGACGTTAATCTTCATTTTTAGTGTGCAGTTAGTCATTTACAAACAAACAAACAAACAAATAAAACCCGGTTTTGTTTCGGCCGTTAATGTTATTACGCGTTTACAGTAACCGTTTCACACAGGAATGGTGGTTCCGTGTGTATTTCCTTCATGCTGAAAACTTCTCGCTTTTGACCAAATCCAACTTGATGCATATTGTACCGTGGTCTGAAGACGATTTGAGGCAACTTTCAAACTGCAGCCAGTGATTCCTATTTTTGAAAGGAACGAAATGCAGGAGTGTCCTATAAAACCACGACAACTAACCTCAATAGGAATCACATGGCATATCCAACCCTTTTATATATATATATATATATATATAGTCCAGTCGGCTGGGGATGTAGAATACGCCAACTGCATCTTTGTTGAAGGGTAAAGCTCCCCTCCCTAAAGAGTGTCCTGATATGACACAAAACAATCTGTTGGTGATAGTCCAGTCCTGGAGTTTTGGGGAATGTGGAGTACCTATTCATTGCTATCACTCTAAGGTCCACTCGGATCTGAAGTGGTAGTACCTGTTAGGGTCTCTTCAATGGATGAAATAGAATTATTTGATTATTTACTATACTTGAAACCATGTAACAGTGTGCAAACAAGGGATTAATATTAAATCAAATTATTAGTTTAAGATAGCAATGCTTGAAAGTATTTAACTGTGTGCAAACAATAAATAGCGATTCTTGAAAGCATTTAACTGTGTGCCTGTAGAACTACTAGTATTAGATTGCAATACTTGAAACCATTTTATTGTGTGCAAACAAATAAGCTCTGGCTCATTTAAAAATAACGTAGCCAACAAACTATTCGCTTACAAGTCATATATATATATATATATTTATATATATATATATAAATATATAATTCAAGCAAGTTTTGTTAAATACGATAAAACACTGTTTATTGTTCTTAATTTTATTTTTTCTAGTAAACTTGATATTTTTCTTATGTCGGGATCTAGATGGTAAAGGAATTGTCCCATATCTTCTGCCCAAGCGCTTTCGACCATACTTTTGGTCGTCATCAGATATGGGACAATTCCTCTACAATCTAGATCCCCACACAAGAAAAATAACAATTTTACTAGAAAAAATAGAATTAAAGACAATAAACAGTGCTCCATCGTCTTTACCAAAACTTGCTTGAATAATGACTTGCTGCCTAAATATACACTCTTTTATATATATATATATATATATATATAAGTAAATTTGGCGACCGTAGTTGAGGGCGACCCGAAGGCTCCCTTTTCAATAGCTACAACACTAAGGTGTAAGAGAGGGTGCTACTACATTCCCTGGATTGCTCCACTTTACCCTTGTTCCGTGCCTTATAATGCTGAGTGTTAAGCAAGGCAGCATCAAGTACCATTTTTTAAATCTTTGGTATGACTCGACCTGGAATTGAACTCTGGTTTCCGGTACCATTGAACGAACACTTTACCCATTTGTCCAGTTAAACATTATAAACATTTTTTGTCCACATATATTTTTGTTTGTCCTTTCGGGTTGCCGTATCGATTTTATGATACCCAGTGGAATGGATATATATATATATATATATATATATATAAACAGAATTTGGCTACATTTAACCAATAAGAGGTGATATACCATTAAAGGCAACCACCAACCCAATGTATATATGTGGGTGTGTCTATTTGATATGGAACAACAGCTTCTGTCTGTCACGCGGTAAAAACAATATAAACATGGGCGCAGTTAAAACAGATTAGCTATGCATACTTAATGAACATTAGGGAAGGAGGGAACTCCCTGGGGTGTAGTAGAAAGCTGTCCGCATGGCATGGGGTTGTAACGTGTTGGACTGTAGTATTGCATTAAGCGCGTTTGAACACAAGTTGCGCTACATCGTTCACTTTTGGACTAATTCCATTTGGGAAAGGTATGAACCTCCTTATCCTACCCTATAGGCTAAATGATACCATTAGTGTCCTTCTCCAAGTATGACTTTGGCATTAAACAACCCACGACGGTTGATATGCCATTTAAAAAGAAACCAAACAAATAATGACTGAAAGATAGATCTGTGTCGAGGAATATATAGTCATCCACTGACAGATCTGTTTCGTTCATCAGTATGGCTAGACATACTAGCTTACCGTAGCTGGGATCGAAACCCGGTTGACTCAAACGCTAATCCAAGCCTCTACACCTCAGCCACGAGGAGCCGGTAGCAGCAAAGAAAATTTTTAAACGGTTATGAATCACAATAACTATTGTTTACATACATCCACTTTATATATATATATATATATATATATATATATATATTAGAGTTATATATATATTAGAGTTATATATATATATATATATATGTATTAGAGTTATATATATATTAGAGTTATAATAGCAATCATTGGAAAGACAGATATGTGTCGATGAATATATTTTTTTGTTTTCATCATACAACGTGTGGAAGGACGTACGATACCCTGCCCTCATCAGCCGCCAACCAGGGTGACAACACAGTTTCGGTAGCTCAAGGTGGTACTGCCACTCCTGGCGCTACTAAGCATCTTTTGCCACCGGACAGGGTATTAAAAGAATTATATACATATTTATGTATATATATACGCCAGATCAATCGATAGCAGAGACTACATTGGACGTTCATCTTCATTCTTAGTGTGCAGTTTGTGATTTAAAAAAAAAACGCGTTTACTTTCGGCCGTTGATGTCATTACGCGTTTACAGTAACCGTTTCCTGGTGTTAGGCTATATCACGGGAATGGTGGTTCCGCGTGTATTTCCTTCATGCTGAAAACTTCTCGCTTTCGACCAAATCCAACTTGACACATATTGCGCCGTGGTCTGAAGACGATTTGAGGCAACTTTCAAACTGCGGCATGTGATTCTTATTTTTAAAAGAAACAAAATGACTGAGTGTCCTAGAAAACCACGACAACCAACCTCAATAGGAACCACGTGGCATATCCATCCTTTTCCCACGCTGTCGGCACGCAGGGTCTCATATCGGTTTTTCTTCCAGTATATATGGTCTACCGGTGATATTAAGCACTCTTTATCTATTTATATAGCAAACTATATATATATATATTATAAGAGTCTTGGTTGTTACTTAATCACTTTATGGGTAAGTGTCGAACCTAGTGCAATTTAATATGGACAGTGCTCAATATCTAGGATAGAGCTATTATATAATAATAATATTAATAAATAAATAAATAGATAGATATATATTATGTATATATACATTTAATTCATGGAATATTGTCTGCAACCCTGGGTTTCATGGAGATTTTTGCCAAAACAACAATCATCAGGCAGTTAAGAAGATGGAATGAATCGAAAATTGAAAATACGAAAAATACAGACAAAAAACCGTTCGGATTTTGTTTATATGTGGTTGTAAGTGTGTGAGTGTGTGTGGGAGTGTGCGTATGCGTGTATGTGTTATAGTTACATATAGATGCGTGTTTTTATGAGGTTAAGCCTGTAAACGAACGTAGCGCGTTGGTTAAGCAGAAATTAATTCGTTACATTATTTTATTTCTATGTGTGTAGGTGACTATAGCTATGGAACAAAACATCATCTCGGCGTGTCGGGGGAATATATATATATATATATATATATTGGAATGTTACAAATACATTTTTATACATACCACAACAACAATACCAAAAGATGTGTCATCATAGGTTTTTATCTCAGAGCTCTACGCATTTGTTCCCAGACATATTTTAATGATGAATTCAACCACAGAGAAAACTCCTTCCTTAACCTTTGTAGAGAAGAGGAAAATCTCGTATTTTGGTTTGGCGCGCAATTTAATTCAACACTGAATTTCACCCAATCAGGATGACTTATCCTATTCAGCCCGGACCTTCATTTCCGGCTAGCAAAACGGGTGAGCGGCCAAACCCAGTCTCTTCAGCGTGAGACGGCGACCAGAACAGACGTTCGTCTGGTCGTCCCTGCTTAGCGATGCTTTTAGCTAGACAAGCCACCCAGTGTGGACAACTCACTGTGGCTTTAACACTAGCAGCAGCAACATGGACACTCAACGAGGGAACCATCTAATTTATGGATTCTTTACGAGGAATCCCAGTTGAACATAAATTAGAAACATTCAGCATGCCTTCCACAGGCACCACTTCATGTCACCCCAAAAAATGGCTGTGTCGATCCGAGCGTAACCCCGCTCTCGACACACTAGCTCATATTTCACTTCTGGTCCATATTAATGGAGATAACGCATACTCTCCCCAAAAATATCAGACACACAAAAATACACGGTGACTCTAAACACAATCCCTCACACGTCCGACAACACACGCTGCTTTATCAACACCCCGCTAAGAAATTTCGTCTCCAACACTAACAAGCCTAAACTCCACGAGTCTTGCAGCACCAAAAGCAAACCGTATTCAAAGCTGCAAATAAAAAGTTTTCCTTGTTGTGTGTTAAAGAAAAGTTTCGTCATTCATTTGTGTTGCCTAAAAAATATAGTGTTAGGGAAAATAACAATTTCCCGAACTGCTACACCTTCTATACGCAAAATCTTTTTTATACTTTGCTCAATCTAAAGCTCTCAAAATACACATTAAGAATCGACCTCGAACTAATGTCCACTTACAATCTTATAAAGCTAGTCCCCTCCCCCATACATTCAGAAGAAGAAAGTTATTTACCAAGTAACAGAAACTCACCAAAAAGTAAGCGGATAGAAAACGCTCCTTTCTATAATTTTACCTATGAATTCCTCTACCAACATTATAATAAACAACTTAAATAAACTCGATATCAAAACTGCCTCTTTAACCTCTAAAACAATCCGCGATTAAGTACACTCTAGCCCTTAATGCAACATAGTTTCAGACGCTGGTGTTTACCGTATCCCTTGTAAGAATTGTAAATTAAAATATATAGGTGAAACATCTCAGGACCTTCAGGTTTAGCTTGAGAGAACACAAGAGACATAAGAATTGGTAACTTAAACAACGCACTTCTTCAACACATTTCTCAATCTATTCATAACTTTGATTTCAATTCTGCAAAGATTCTCATTTAAATTCACATTTCAATCACACATCTTAGATGCATCAGGGAGGTCTTCAGTGATACGCTGTCTTCATTGCCGATTTCGGGTTATTTCTGCATCATATCGGCTCCGACAGTAACCCCGGCATGACTCTGAAAGAGCTAAGCCGCCTCTGTGATTGCAACGTGCTACGCTCGTGCCTCTACCAAAGCAAAGAAAAAATAAAATAAGACCGGACTTCGACCGTTCTTATAGACATCTGTCTTTTAGTAAACAGCCAATGAAAACAGGGCATTCCACACTCCTTTGCTATATAATACCATCTTTACCTCATCCGGTTTCGCCCGGCTACTTCTCAATAAAAGACTAAGACAAATTTTCGAGGCCGGTGCTATTTCACTTTGTAATTCTATAAATACTCGTCCGGGCTTTTATAATATTTCTCTGTACTTGAGCAAATCCACTTAAAATAGCTACAATATATTCCATCTTTAGTTAATATATTCTACATATATCATAATTTTACACTTTTTCTTTTTCTCTTTCAAATCTTTCTCAATAAACAAACGGAACATATATTCTATTCAATATTTCTAATTAGTCAAATGAAGTAATTTAAAAATAACAAACGCTGATTCACTATTTAAATGCCCAATTCTTTCTTAAAATACAGATTTTCCCCAGGTTTTTTATTTTGTATTTTTAAACATCCATCGTAGTCTTAACATAACTAATATCATCCCTAACAGCCCTGGTGACGGTTCATTTGAACCGAAACGCTATACGTAGTGTCGACTATGTTTCTCAACAAATCTCTCGTTCTACTTAGATTACATTGTTGTTTTTCTCCACACACACACACACACACACACACACACACACACACACACACACACACATATATATATATATATATATATATATATATATATATATATTGTATACTTAGGCATCAAGTCGTTTTTTAAACATGTTCGGTTTTTAGTGTTTCTGGGAATGGTTAATTTCTCTAACACAATATATTATTAGGCAACACAAATGAATAACGAAACTTCTTTTTAAACAACACAACAAAGAAAGGTTTATTATCTTAGTAGGCGTAAAAGAGTGAGAGTGTGAAAGTATCCCTTTGGTGTCGCTGGTCAGTATGTTGGTCCTTGGTTTGTAGGAAGCGTGTGCGAAGCTAGCAGCAGCGGGTGTCGCTGGTCAGTATGTTGGTCCTTGGTTTGTAGGAAGCGTGTGCGAAGCTAGTAGCAGCGGGTGTCGCTGGTCAGTATGTTGGTCCTTGGTTTGTAGGAAGCGTGTGCGAAGCTAGCAGCAGCGGGTGTCGCTGGTCAGTATGTTGGTCCTTGGTTTGTAGGAAGCGTGTGCGAAGCTAGCAGCAGCGGGTGTCGCTGGTCAGTATGTTGGTCCTTGGTTTGTAGGAAGCGTGTGCGAAGCTAGCAGCAGCGGGTGTCGCTGGTCAGTATGTTGGTCCTTGGTTTGTAGGAAGCGTGTGCGAAGCTAGCAGCAGCGGGTGTCGCTGGTCAGTATGTTGGTCCTTGGTTTGTAGGAAGCGTGTGCGAAGCTAGCAGCAGCGGGTGTCGCTGGTCAGCATGTTGGTCCTTGGTTTGTAGGAAGCGTGTGCGAAGTTAGCAGCAGCGAACGAAGGGTTCCAAGTGGAATCAGTGGCAGTCATGTGAAAGAGATGTGTTTCTACTGCTGGCTGAAGGCTCTCTGACCTTATCCGTTCTACCAAAAAGGGACTAGAAAAATAGTTCCTGAGAGGTAGAAGGAATTAATGCGCTCTGCCAGTTGATTGGTTAGTGAGTGACTGAATCTCTTGGCGGGGGCATTGATTCGCGAAAGGAAATAGATCTGTGGCTGCTACAGGTTAAAGACCATAGATTGTTTCCTTTTTCAAAATCTTCATGTGAAGACGTTTGAGTTATTGGGGAACATGTTATTTGGTTAATATGTTTGGTCCCCCATTTTGAAGGAGGTTAGTCTCCAGTTTGTAGTTAGTATATATTTGGAAAAGACAAATGAGGCGAATGATGTGTAAACGACGTGGACTAAAAGAACATTTAAAACAAAGCGGTACAAACAAATTCAAATTTATATATCAACAATACATGCAATGAAATATTCTAAAACATTACTAGAGTTCTAATACTGTTTGTGAAATATTCCTCTGTGTGTGTGTGTGTGTGTGTGAGTGACTCACACTAATACTACAAAAAAGGACTATTTAACAAAAGTGTCCTATGCGTGTTAAGTAAGTATTTCTACTGTTTGTTTGTTTCTTTCTGTGGTTTGACGAAATTTCTGTTTTCGAGACTGGAAAAAGTCTCACCGACAAAGTATAACAAGGAAGAGAATGGTTGCAGAAAATATCCATTTTTGTATCGGAAGTCAAATGTAAAAAGGAGGAAAAGTGTGTTGACTCTGTTAGTTAAAATGGAGAGAGTGTGAGTGTTCTCTCTGAACGTCACACTAGACAGAGTGTGTTGGCCCTGTAAGTGAAAATATGAAAAGAGGGTGAGTGTTGGAAGATGAGCGTATTTATAGAGAATTCTTGTCATGTAGTAAGCTCCAAAAACGCGGAACGAAATTGAAGTTGCGGACGTAGTTTTAGGCACTAACCAAGTGGTTCCCCTGGCCAATAGGTTCCCGAGACTGATTAGTATACTGACGTCTGCGATTTTTGTTTCGAGAACAAGTGGCATAACGTCCATTTTGTAATATATGAGTGTAAATCATATAGAGTCTTGTTATTTTTCTGGTTCAAGATGGTGAATTAACAATACAAAAATCATATATAAAAATAACAATAAAAGCGGTTTACAAATCCTCGAAGCAATGACAATAAAAAAAACTACTATAAATAAAATAGTATTCAACACATAACATATTAATCATATTCAATAAGTAACCAATCAAGCTAACAAAATGAGCCAACCCCATTTATTAAAACAAAACAAAACAAAAACCAAATAAATATAAATAAAACTCTCACCAACAAACAACCTAACGCAACCCCTGAAGAAAACCAGCGAAATGGTCGAAAGTGCTTAGGCTAGAATGGGGTAATTTCTTCACAATCTTGACTCAGACATAAGAAAAATAACAAGAAAACTCGAACGTCTTCACCTGAAGATTTTGAAAAGGAAACAATCCGTGGTCTTCAAACCAAACATGTTTATATACATATATATTTTATGTTTTTGTCGTTGTGTGTGAGCGTGTGTGTTGGAGTGGTTTTGGATTTCATTAATGGTTATTTTCCCTCTGTATGTGTGTGAGTGTGTGTTTAGGGGTTTTTTTTTTTCGTGTGTGTATGTGTGTGAGTGTTTTTTTGAATTTACTGGTAACTAATAATTTTTGTCGGTGTATATATATATATATACATGTTTATGTATGTTTGTGTATTAACACACACACACACACACACACATATATATATAAATACGTTTCCAGCTTGATGTTTTCGTCAGAGAATATGTCAGGCACTAGGTCTAGTTAATGGTGTATTCAATGAGACTTGAACTTACTTTGTGTTTGTGGTTTGAATGTTTTTTACTTCCTTATGATTATATATATATATATATATATATAGACTCCCCTACCCCCGTAGGATCGAGTTCTCTAGCGAAGAAGTAATCGTGTTGCCATTAGCGCCTTTGCAAGTCTCTTCGTATTTGAATTGAGATCTCGGCGGCCGTTGAACGGATGTATGTAAAAAATAGTAATTGTGATTCATAACCGTTTAAAATGTACCCGTAGCTAATATCTCCTCGTGGCTGAATGGTTAGAAGCTTTGGCTTGGCCTTTGAGTCAACTGGGTTTCGATCCCAGCTACGGGGAGATACTGTCTAGCCACACTGATGAGTTCTGATAGAACGAAACAGATCTGTCTGTGGATGACTATATATATATATATATATATGGGGGTGGGCACACATTTCTGCGTAAAGTTAATTCCAGAATCAAAATTGGAGAAGGAGGCTCCAACTTCAAACCTCTGCTTTGGCAGAAAAAGTTAAAAAGGTACACTGAAAACAAAATTACTGTTTAAATAGTCTTATTAAGCTATATTGCTTAATTTGGCTTTAGCAGGATAGACTCATCGCCCATGTTTTCCTTGAAAACTATGCAACTACAAATCGTTCTTTCTATTGACAACTGTTTAGGCAAAATTCACCTTGTTGGGTTTGTAAAATGGTAATTCCTGTGTATAGGTTGAGTGAGGGAGAGGCTCTCTGTGATTGGATATACAAATCCCGTGAAGTCTTGGCGCGAAAATCCAAAATCCAGTTGCCCAGTTGGCTGGGGCTGTAGAATACACCGACTGCTTCTCTGCAGAGGGGTAAGACACCCCCTAACGAGTGTCCTGGAAATGACACTAAACAATCTGATGGTGAGGTTCCAGCAGTGCTGGAGCTTTGGGGAATGTGGAGTACCCCTTCATTGCGATCGCTCCCAGGTCCACTCTGGCCCGGAGTGGTAGCATCTGATAGGGCCCTATCTATGGGTTAAATAGAACTAACGGCATACTTATGCTAAACTGAATTGTTTGAGTAAACTGAATAGCTTGAAATAGAAATGTTTTTGACAAACTGTACTTACATTTAAACTGCGTGCTTATGCTTAACTGAATTATTTGAAATGGAACTGTTTTTCGACATTAAAACTGTATTTACACTTAACTGAATTGTTACATATAACTGCTTGAATAGTTTGAAATGGAAATTAAACTGTGTACTTACGCTAAACTGAATTGTTTTAAATAGAACAGATTATTTACATTTATAATTCTATTTGATATTAATCATTTGTTTGCACACAGTTAAATGGTTTCAAGTATTGCTATCTAAAACTAATAATTCTATTTGATATTAATCATTTGTTTTCACGCATTTAAATGGTTACAAGTATTGCTATCTACCGCTTATAATTCTATTTGATATTAATCATTTTTTTGCACATAGTTAAATAGTTTCAAGAATTCCAATCTAACACAAATAATTCTATTTTATATTAATCATTTGTTTGCACATAGTTAAATAGTTTCAAGAATTCCAATCTAACACAAATGATTCTAGCCAACATTGTTCATTCGTTTGCACAGAGTTTATGGTTTCAATTATAGTAAATGATTTAATCGTTCTATTTGACTAATAGATGAGACCCTAACAAATACAACAACTCCCATCAGGGTGGACCTGGGAATAATGGCAATGAAGGGGCACTCCACATTCCTAAAAGCTCTAGCTTCATATCCAGCCCCAATCGACAGGTCTGTATCGTATTTTTATCATTTAGGACAAATAAAAGTCGCACTTTACGGCCTACCGGTAGAGTAGAGTGTTCGCCAATGATCCGGGAGACCAGGGTTCAATCCCAGATCGAGTCATACCAAAGACTCAAAAATGGTACTTGATACCGCTTTGCTTAGCACTCAGCACTATAAGGTGATGATCAAGGGTAAAGTGGAGCAATCCTGGGAATGGAGTAGAGCCCTCCCCAATCACATTGGTGTCGTAGCTATTGAAAAGAGAGCCTTGGCGTCACCTTCGACGAAGGTCGCCAACTTTACTTACAATTGAGCAGGAAGCTTAGAGTTTTGTCGGGGAGTGGTGAAAGGAGTGTTCATCTGAAAAACGTTGCTTAACTTTAGAATTATTCAAGTTAACCCCATTCACAGACCCATTGATACTATACAATAAACACGATCACTCGATCTCGTCCATTCTGCAATCACCAAAATGCCACGAATTGCCCTACTTAAAAGCAACCCCAGTTAAAATCTGAAATTAATACGAGAAAACCTGAAGGTGGCTAAGAAAAGGAAACTTTAAGAGACTAACAGAATCTCTCCTAAAGTAAAAGTAAAGTTGGCGGCTATAGTCGAGGGCGACCCGAAAGCTCCTTTTCAATAGCTACTACACAGAGGTGTAGGTGAGGGCGCTACTCCTTCTCTTGGATTGCTCCACTTTACCCTTGATAAAAAAAAGTAAAAAGTTGGCGACCATAGTCGAGGGTGACCCGAAGGCTCCCTTTTCGATAACTTACTACACCAAGGTGTAGGGGAGGGCGCGACTCCTTTCCCTGGATTGCTCCACTTTACCTTTGATCCGTACCTTATAATGCTGAGAGTTAAGCAAGGAGGCATCAAGTACCATTTTTTGAGTCTTTGGTGTGACTCGACCTGGGATTGAACCCAGGTCTCCCGGGCCATTGGCGAACACTCAAGCCGCTAGGCCAATGTCCGGTTACGTACCTGATAATACTGAGTGCTAAGCAAGGAGGTATCAAGTACCATTTTTAAAGTCTTGTCAAAACAGTTCCATATTAAACAATTCAGTTTGGCATAAGTACAGTGTCAATGCCAAAAACCGTTCCATTTCAAACAATTCAGTTTAGCATAAGCATGCAGTTTAAATGTAAGTACACAGTTTGATTGTCAAAAACATTTCCATTTCAAGCTATTCAGTTTAGTCAAACAGTTTTAATTGAAACATTTCAGTTTAGCATAAGTATGCCGTTAGTTCGATTTAACCCATAGATAGGGCCCTATCAGGTGCTACCATTCCGGGCCAGAGTGGACCAGGGAGAAATGGCAATGAAGAGGTACTCCGCATTCCCCAAAGCCCCAGCATCAGAAAAATCTGGAAAACAGCGCATGTTATACACAAATAATTACGGTGTTTTATGTATAACTTAGGTTAACCCTAACCCTAACACTAACCTTTATTTTTCCCATGATGTTTTACATATCAACAGCTAGCTCAGTCGGTTGGTGCTGTAGAATACACCGACTGTATCTCCGCAGAAGGGTAAGAACCCTCTCCCCCACGAGTGTCCTGGATATGACTAAACTATCTGATGGTGAGCTCCTAGTAATGCTGGAGCTTTAGGTAATGCGGAGCACCCTTTCATTGCCATCACTCCCTGGTGCACTCTGGCCCGGAGAGGTAGCACCTGATCGGGTCCTATCTATGGGTCAAATAGAACTAAACTGTGTACTTATGCTAAACTGAATTGCTTGAAATAGAATTGTTTTGACATCTAAACTGCGTGGTGTAATGGTTAAATCGCTGGACTGCGGAATCGTAAAAAGCGAGTTCGAACTCCAGTCGCGCTATTATGTTCACTTTCGGACAAATACCCTTGGGAAAGGCATGAAACCCCTTATCCTCCCAGCTATGGGTTAAATAGTACCGCTACTGTTCTTCTAGAAGGAGGCTTTGGTATTAAATAAACTACGAAGATTGATATGCCATTAAATAACCAAAACTAATTTTTTTTTTTGTTCAGATTATTAATCCTCACTTAGCAAATGAGCGAGAGACGCTTCGAAAGTATTTCTCTCTATTTGTTTTTATTAACACTACAACGGACATGAAAAGCAGAATAACACTGTTGAATAGAGCAAGTTTTCAGCTTCGTCCCCATTATTGGATTTCCACTTCGTCCCTATTATTGGATTTACATTTTGCCACAATGGGGCATTCGTAAAAATCTATGCCAGGAACCTGTTTTATTGTCCGTCAAAGAAATGATGTCAAAGATTGTGCAACTTGGATTACCTCCCTTTGTTTTCGAGACCACAGAATCCCATAAGATCATGTGGTACTTTAAACGATCGGCTTTGACTTTCACACTTCATTGCCGCCATTATAGATCTATTAATGAAAACTTCCAGCTGACACTGAAACATCAACGAGTCATACTCATCCAATCCATGTCTATTGTTTGACTGCCGTCTGTTACACAACGAACACAGAAATAATATAACAGTAAATTTTGTTCTTTGTGCTGAGAAGCTAAAACAGATTGCATGGTTCACTGCTGCAGAAAGTTGATCTCACTGTTTCTCATAGTGAGTTTAATACTGGTTTTATGTTGTACTATACTGGCCTGATGCGAAACTAAGCTAAGAAAATAAATATATACGAGGGCCATTCAATACATAAGGTTATTGTGTTAGTATAGCATTTATTCTAAGGCTAACAGCAACAAATAAATGAATTATTACTACGTTTAATTCTAGCAATTTATTAATCAACACGTGAAACAATTAATAACGATATACAGTCCTCCCTGTGTATAAAGTTGAGTTAAAGGGACTTACGGGCGCGTTGAAGAAGATATCTGGTATCTAAGGGTTGTCTTTCTGAGAGCTTTTAACGTCCCCGCCTCAGGGAATGTCTGGTGGAATCTGTCTGACTGGATTTTGGGTTGTAGGGTTGGGTTGGGTTGGGTTTTATGGCATATCAACCATTGTAGGTTATTTAATGCCAAATCCATTTTTATACATAAAACAGTTCTATTTCAAACCACTCAGTTTAGCATATATACGCAGTTCTATTTAACTCATAGATAGGACCCTATCAGGTGCTACCACACCCGGGCCAGAGTGGACCTGGGAGCAATGGCAATGAAGGGATAGTCCGCATTTCCAAAAGCTCCAGCATTACTGGAACCTCACCATCAGATGGTTTAGTGTCATATCCAGGACACTCATTGGAGGAATCTCACAGAGATGTTGTCGGTGTATTCTGCAGCCCCAGCCGACTGGGTCCCTAATATATTGGGAGTCTGTAAGTGTAATCTTAGCTTTCTTCAACCATTGCATCTTTTTCATTTGCTTTTATTTAAATCTCTTTTTCAGATTGTTCAGCTTGGAGTTATGAGGAACGAACAATAAACATTATGCCACGAATAAACCAGAAATTTTGGTTGGAAAAAAATCCGTCACAAGTACTTGAAATGCTTCAGCAAGTGTATGAAGATAACACTTTTGAGTAGCACTAGATATTTAAAGAGGGGTCTTAGAGAGTGAAGTATGACTGCCGGAGCGGAAAGCCTTCAACAAGTGTATGGAGATTACACCATGTCGAATACAAATGTTTTCGAATAGCGCAAATGTTCAAAGAGGGTCATGAGGAGATGAAAGATGACTCCAAAAGCTGGATGCCTCCAATAAATTGGACTGAGGTCAACGTCGAGCAAGTAAGGCAGGTGGTGCGTGGCCAATCGTCTGTTGACTGTTCGAATGATCACAAGTCAATTGCATATGAAAAAGGACAATGTTTTCAAGATTATCACCGAAGATTTGGGAATGTCTTTGAAGTAACGGGAATAGGTGTGCTGAGTATCTAGCATTACTTGACCGAGAGATACACCAGGGTACAGGAAAATTTCCCAATTTGTGTTTCGTTCTGTTTAGTGAACGCTTGTAATATTAAATAAAGGACAAACCACGATATGAGAGGAAATAGAGATATATTCTCAGGAAAAAGTAAATACAATGGAGAAAGATTATTAGTAGACAAGAACATAGGATTAGTGAATACAGAATAAAGATATAGTCCAACGATAGTATTGGCTTCCGTTATTACGGTAGAAGTAAGGTGATCTAGTGCGATCTCCAGTCCCCAACGCTCTAATACTATTCCTATAAAAAGCTGCGGTATTTGTTCCACGCCCCACCGAACGTGAAAGTGTGGCATAAGGCCTTTTTTTGGTGGGTCCGGGAGCAGGGCCGTAGCCCACACGCGCCAGCATTTCCCAAAAATGCCTACGGCCCCGTCGGCATTCCCCTTATTAGGGGCGCCTCAGGCGCCGGGCGATCAACCCCCCCGAAGGGGTTAATAGCCTGGGGGGAAGGCCCTCTGAGGCCGTAGGAAAAATCCAGCTACCGAGACACACCCGGCCAGATCCGCGCCGCAGCCAGCACGGGCGGCCGAAGTGCGACCCGACAACTGAATCAAAAGGCTACTTCTATAAGAAGCGGCGGTATTTGTTACTCGCCCCACCTAACAAGCAAGTGTGGCACAAGGCCTTTTTTTAGGTGGGACCGGGCGCAGGGTCGTAGCCCACAAGCGCCCAGAGTTTCCCAAAAATGCCTACGGCCCCGTCGGCATTCCCCTTATTAGGGGCGCCTCAGGCGCCGGGCGATTAACCCAACCCCCCTCGAAAGGGGGTAAAAGCCTGGGGGGAAGGCCCCCAGAGGCCGAAGGAAATATTTCAGTCACCGAGCCACACCCGACCAGATCCGTGCCGCCGCCAGCACGGCCGACTGAAATGCGACTCGGCAACTGAATCAGCAAAAAGCTGCTACTATAAGAAGCGGCTCTTCACCTTCTTGTCTGATCTGGTATTAGTAGCGACTGCTATGTATGGCAAACGGATAGTTCATTGTGTGGAAAAAGGTGGGTGATAGCCAACAATTTGTTCCATGGTGTTTATAGTTCGTTCCTCACAACTCATAGCGGAACGACCTTGAAAAAGAGATGTTAACAAAAGCAAGTGAAAAAAGCACAATAGTTGCAGAAAGCAATATATATCAAGTTAGATGATAACATGTCATGATATATAATAATATATCATGTTAGATGATAACAAAAATCCGCTTATTCTTCTTTCGCCCATAGCTCACACAGCACAACCAGTCACGTTACTTC
>OY757947.1:38775131-38777631 GCA_963585895.1 Sepioteuthis lessoniana | reverse complement strand
TAAAAACCAAACAACCAGCCATCATCATGATGTTTGAGGTGGTCACAAGAGATGATGACCTTAAACCACCATTCATCTTCCAACATAACTTCAGACTCAGACAGAGGCCATGGTTAAAGCCAATGGCAATTTCTTTGAATAAATTTAATCGCTAGTATTTCAAGATGTTTTCAAGAAAGTTGGGTGAATATAATGTTGCATATTGACCCTTGATCGAGCCGTCAATCAGAGAGTCTCTGCACAGGACGCACCTCTGAAAATAAGCGGAAGCACTCACGTGGTTGAACGGAAATGTGTGGGTCTTATGAAAGGATATATGCCGATGGCCACATGAGAGGAGTCTCAGTCTGTCAGTCTCAGTTTGCAGTTACTGAGTACCTCTTCATTGCCATCACTCCCAGGTCCACTCTGGTCCGGAGTGTTAGCACTTGACAGGGTCCAATCTATGGGTCAAATGAACTAAACAGTGTACTTAAGCTAAACGAAATTGTTTGAAATAACGACTGTTTTGGCATTTAGACAGCATACTTATGCTAAACTGAATTGTTTGAAATAGAACTGTTTTGACATTTAAATGTGTGTAAACAAAAACTATACATAAAATAAACTGAATCAGATGAATTAGAACTGTTTGACTAAACTGAATAGCTTGAAACAGAAATGTTTTTTACGATTGAACTGTGTACTTATGCTAAACTGAATAGTTTGAAATAGAACTGTTTATTTGTTAAAAATGGATTTGGCATTAAATAACCTACAATGGTTAATATGCCATAAAACCCAAACAAACATACTGTTCTTCGAAAATATGGCTTTGGCATTAAATAACATATGCAGGTAGGTATGCCATTAAAAATATACCCTTGGAAAAGGTATGAATCTCTTTATCCACTCCAGCTAAGGGTTCTTCGAAAAAGATGGCTTTGGCTTTAAATAACCTATGAAGTTGGTATTAAAATGGCATTAAAAATATACCCTTGGAAATGGTATGAAACTCTTTATCCACTCCAGTTACAGGTTCAACAGTATCACAACTGTTCTTCGAAAAAGATGGCTTTGACTTTGAATCACCAATGAATGTTTGTATGCCATTAAACAAATAAACCAAACCAAACCAAACAATAAAGTGTGATAAAAAATAATTCACCCATTAATATTTGAGAAAAAACTGATTTTCTGAAAATAAATAAGTTGATTTTCTTCAAAAGCAAAGATATCAGAATTTTATTATTTGAAGTAGAATATTATATCATAATATTTCGCACTATAGTTTAATTGATTATCATTTTACATACAGCTTTCTTTCGGTAGCTCAAGGAGCTACCGAAACTGTGTTATCATCCTGGTTGGCGGCTAGGGTATCGCACGTGCTTTCACACGTTGTATGATAAAAAAAAATAGGGTTTGAATTATATGCATATTGTAGAAAAAATTCGAAAACCGGCTGAGATGGTGTTGGTTTGGTTTGGTTTTATGGCATATCAACCTATATAGGTTATTTAACGCTAAATCCATTTTAATGCAAATAATCTGTTCTATTAAAAACAGTTCAGTTTAGCATGAGTACACAGTTTAATTGTCAAAAACACTTCCACTTCAAACTATTCAAGCAGTTATATGTAATAATTCGGTTAAGTGTAAATAAAGTTTTAATGTCGAAAAACAGTTCTATTTGAAATAATTCAGTTAAGCATAATACGGTTTAATTGTCAAAAACGTTTCTACTTCAAGCCATTCAGTTTACTCAATTCATTTTAGCATAAGTATGCTGTTAGTTCTATTTAACCCATAGATAGGGCCCTATCAGGTGCTACCACTCCGGGCCAGAGTGGACCTGGGAGCGATGGCAATGAAGGGGTACTCTGCATTCCACAAAGCTCCAGCACTGCTGGAACCTCACCATCAGATTGTTTAGTGTCATATCCAGGACACTCCTTGGGGGGGGGGTCTTACCCCTCTGCAGAGGTGCAGTCGGTGTATTCTACAGCCCCACCTGACTAGGCAATACACAGATTTGAATGTCAGACAGTTTTATTTCAGATAATTCAGTTCAGCATAAGTACACAGTTTAGACGTCAAAAACAGTTCAATTTCGAGCAATTCAGTTCAGCACTAGTACGCAGTTCCAATGTCAAAACAGTTCTATTTTAAACAATTCAGTTTAGCATAAATACGCAGTTTAAATGCAAAAATCAGTATAGTGAAAGAAGCACGGTTTTGTTCTATTTAACCCATAGATAGGACCCTTATCAGGTGCTACCACTCCGGGCCAGAGTGGACCTGGGAGCGATGGCAATGAAGGGGTACTCCACAGTCCCCAAAGCTCCAGCATTGCTGGAACCTCAACATCAGATTGTTTAGTGTCATATGAGATGGTGTTGGATAATATATATATGTATATATATATATATATATATATATATAATTTGGTCCAGTTAAACCAGAGTTGGGAGTAATTCCATCAGGACAAGAAAACCATTCAAAAGTGAACATTTAAATT
>OY757947.1:38760131-38770131 GCA_963585895.1 Sepioteuthis lessoniana | reverse complement strand
TGTATGTTTCCTGCTTGTTGATTTCGTTAGAGAACATTTAGTAATTTACTAGTTTTTTTGCTTGGATGTGGCACAAAGCCATATGAATGGGTCACCCAATGAGATTCGAAATCACCCGTGTCGTAAATTACTAAATGTTCTCTGACGAAAGCAACAAGCTGGAAACATAACCGTATGTAAGAACGAAATAAATGAATACGCATCTCTTAGTGGACCTATTCATTTTGAAATATTTACTTTTTACTCTCTTTGGACCAACGAAAAAAAAGGAAAAAAAAAAAAAATATATATATATATATAAGTATGTAGTTTGCAATATTTGTAAATAAAGAGTTTATATATATTTAAGGATAGCGTAGACACAAGTGTTGGTCTGATGATCGTATTGGCGGGAAACTGAGTCATTAAGTTCTGTTGACTTTGCGTCTGCGCTATCCTGTCTATAATTATACGCACACGCTATTTACGAATATAACTGACTACTTTATAGATATATACAATTGTTATCACTGTCACCTTCATGCTCTTCACTTTTTCAGTTCTCATTCTTAAGAACGGTTTTCGGTTTGTGCATATATCATTTGGTTGTGTGGTCAAATTGTTGTGGCTAGAGCGAGTCTTCCTAAAAGATCCTTTTTTTTTTTCATCTTGTTAATTAACACAAGGTTCGGTCTTCAGGTTGGAATTAGGTGATCAGTTTGTATCTCAAAATCATAGAGAATTTTTGCAGCTCATTCTTAAGAACGGTTTTCGGTTTGTGCATATATCATTTGGTTGTGTGGTCAAATTGTTGTGGCTAGAGCGAGTCTTCCTAAAAGATCCTTTTTTTTTTTCATCTTGTTAATTAACACAAGGTTCGGTCTTCAGGTTGGAATTAGGTGATCAGTTTGTATCTCAAAATCATAGAGAATTTTTGCAGCTCATTCTTAAGAACGGTTTTCGGTTTGTGCATATATCATTTGGTTGTGTGGTCAAATTGTTGTGGCTAGAGCGAGTCTTCCTAAAAGATCCTTTTTTTTTTCATCTTGTTAATTAACACAAGGTTCGGTCTTCAGGTTGGAATTAGGTGATCAGTTTGTATCTCAAAATCATAGAGAATTTTTGCAGCTCATTCTTAAGAACGGTTTTCGGTTTGTGCATATATCATTTGGTTGTGTGGTCAAATTGTTGTGGCTAGAGCGAGTCTTCCTAAAAGATCATTTTTTTTTTCATCTTGTTAATTAACACAAGGTTCGGTCTTCAGGTTGGAATTAGGTGATCAGTTTGTATCTCAAAATCATAGAGAATTTTTGCAGCTCATTCTTAAGAACGGGTTTCAGTTTGTGCATATATCATTTGGTTGTGTGGTCAAATTGTTGTGGCTAGAGCTGGTCTTCCTAGAAGATACTTTTTTCATCTTGTTAATAAACTGAATTGTTTGAAATAGAGCAGTCTTTGACATTGAAACTGTACTTACGCTAAACTGAATTATTTGAAATAGAACAGTCTTTGACATTGAAACTGTACTTACGCTAAACTGAATTGTTTGAAATAGAACAGTCTTCGAGATTAAAACTGTACTTACGCTAAACTGAATTGTTTGAAATAGAACTTTTTGACTAAACTGACTAGCTTGAAATAGAAATGCTTTTGACAATTAAACTGTGTACTCAGGCTAAACTAAATTGTTTGAAATAGATCTGATTATTTGTATAAAAATGGATTTAGAATTGAATAACCTACAAATGTTGATATGCCATAAAACCAACCAACCAACCAACTTGTTCTGGGAAGGCAAATATGGTTCCTTTTTCTTCTTGGTAAAGATTACAGTATTAGATGCAGAGTAAATCGGGAACTTATGCAATACGATTTCGAATCGAGGAAATAACCAAAAACCAGTTGACCTATAATCGTCGATTCCGAGGCTGTGCTCAGAGCAATAAAGGCAAATCTAGCGAGTAGCACTCAAAAAGTCTCAAATGAGTTTGACATTTACGTGTCCATTATGGTTGGTTACCTTCACGACCTCGGCTGCCAAATTGTGCCCCCTGTTACCAAAATATTGCAAAACTTTTGACACAACCTAGTATTATTACATTTTATATACATACCTTCAAACTTCTATTTAAAAAAAATCTTAACAAAATATTTATGTAACGTAACAATAAAAAAGTGCAAATTTTGTTTGTGTCCATCGGCTCTCAGACATCTTAGCTCCTCTATAGAGCAAGTTGGGCCAACCTTAGAAACAGAAGAACGAGAAATCCCCTTTGTATGGTATTACAATCTCTTCTGATGACGTTGTAATAGAATTTTACTCAATGTTAAATTAGATGAATAAAATTCCCAAATCAATAGAATGTTAAATATGTTTTGAAGCCTACAGATTTGTTCATGTGTATACAAGAAATATTGGGTTAAAGGTTCTTTTGTGTTTATCTTTGTGGAATTTTTTTATTATTATTAAGAAGAATGTATTTGAATATGAATATAAAGTTTATTAAAAAGAGACTGAAGATGTGTTTAACGAGACAGCACCAAATAGAAAATAAAATGTTTTCTTCAAAATAGTTCCTTCTTAACATTTTTCCCACATATTCCATTGTTCAAAGCTCCTCTGAAAAACTTCTTTTATTTGTTATTTAATGACATATCAACCTTCTCGGGTTATTTAATGCCAAATCCATCCTTTTTTTTTTTTTTTTTTTTTGAAGGACAGTAGTGGTACTATTTAACCCATAGTTGGGCGGATAAGGGGGTTCATACCTTTCCCAAGGGTATTTCTCCGAAAGTGAACGTAATAGCACGACTGCAGATCGAACTCACGTACTACGATTCCGCAATCCAGTGCTTTAAACATTACACCACGAGGACACCACCAACTTCTTTTGGTATAAACCTGTAATATGCATTTATTTTAATCTCATCCACAACCTCAAATTTTTAATGTCATCCACATCCTCAAATTTTTTATGTCATCCACAACCTCAAATTTTTAATGTCATCCACGTCCTCAAATTTTTAATGTCATACACAACCTCACATTTTTAATGTCATCCACGTCCTCAAATTTTTAATGTCATCCACAACCTCAAATTTTTAATGTCATCCACATCCTCAAATTTTTAATGTCATCCACGTCCTCAAATTTTTAATGTCATCCACAACCTCAAATTTTTAATGTCATTCACGTCCTCAAATTTCTAATGTCATCCACGTCCTCAAATTTTTGATGTCATCCACAACCTCAAATTTTTGATGTCATCCACTTCCTCAAATTTTTAATGTCATCCACGTCCTCAAATTTCTAATGTCATCCACAACCTCAAATTTTTGATGTCATCCACAACCTCAAATTTTTGATGTCATCCACTTCCTCAAATTTTTAATGTCATCCACGTCCTCAAATTTTTAATGTCATCCACAACCTCAAATTTTTAATGTCATTCACGTCCTCAAATTTTTAATGTCATCCACATCCTCAAATTTTTTATGTCATCCGCATCCTCAAATTTTTAATGTCATCCACAACCTCAAATTTCTAATGTCATCCACGTCCTCAAATTTTTAATGTCATCCACAACCTCAAATTTTTAATGTCATCCACGTCCTCAAATTTTTAATGTCATCCACAACCTCAAATTTTTAATGTCATTCACGTCCTCAAATTTTTAATGTCATCCACAACCTCAAATTTTTAATGTCATCCACGTCCTCAAATTTTTAATGTCATCCACATCCTCAAATTTTTAATCTCATTCACGTCCTCAAATTTTTAATGTCATCCACAACCTCAAATTTTACATCTGAAATGAATTTTAAATTTGTGGCAGAAAGAAAGAATTTCAAATTATTATTTAGTGCGGGGATCATTTTGCCGTCAGGGTTTCAATTTATATATTTCGTCCAATGAGAATGACTTATGCCATTCTGCCCGGGGAGGTCACCCAGGCAATATAAAAAGCTGTGTATCGCACTCTCGTCCTCTCTTCTTCACTGACTCTTCTTGACGATTCCAGCAGCAATAACAGACCATCACAACATGAGATGAGCACATTCAACTTTTGGGCCAGTGTTCCTTTAGGAGTTCATTCTTTCATCATTTATTCATTCCTCCAAGACCCATTGGTCCTCGAAACTTCAAGGTTAGATGTTTAATTCTGGCTCTATCATTTGCAACTGTTTTTCTTCCATGTACAAACTCACAGCAGAAGGGTTATCTTTCTGGCAGTCATTAAACTTCTTGAAACTCATCAATATTCTCGTCCTCATTCCTGTATTTCCTTTCTTCTTAATGTAACAGGGCAGAATACAATTTGCCCTTTCGTTAAAAATTATAAAAAAAAAATAGAATGAAAAGAAAATTTGTTTGTTTGTCTGGGTTTTATATCATATCAACCTATGTTGGTTATTTAACACCAAATCCATTTTTATACAATTCTATTTCAAGCAATTCAGTTTAGCATAAGTACACAGTTTAGTTTTATTTGACCCATAGATAGGACCTTATCAAGTGCTACCACTCCGGGCCAGAGTAGATCTGGGAACGATTTCAATGAAGGGGTACTCTGCATTCCCCAAAGCTCCAGCATTACTGGAGCCTCACTATCAGATTGTTTAATGTCATATATCAGAACACTCGTTAGTGGTGGGGGGCTATTAACCCTCTGTAAAAATGCAGCCGACTGGGCAATGTAAAGAAGAGAAAAGTCACAGATAGATAGGTGTAATGAGTATAGAAAATGTCGCATTTTCACAAACCTGTGCTTCACTAAAAACTTTTAATTATAAAAGTATCGATTATCGACTGTTTGACTTATTGATTGATTTTATTGGCATTTCCACTCGTCTAGGGTTATTTTATGCCAAGACGTTAGGGAATTGCGTTTATTGCACATTTATATTAACATTTTTTCGTGTAGTTGTTTCTGAAGAATCTTTACCCTCCCTCGTGCCAGTGTTGGAATATGACACAAGGTTTGTTAAATGTGAGCGCCACGAAGGAATTAAGCCTCTCGTTCGGTGGTGTAAAAACTGCTTAGTCTCTGAATTCAAACCTGTTAAACTCCGCTTAAAAAAACAACAACATTGACCTTGTCACATCCTGCCCGAGCGGAGGGGTTGGGTAAAAAAAAAAAAAAAAAAAAAAAACTGCTTAGTCTCTGTCGGCATTCCCCATTTTAGAGTGCCTGAGGCCTCGAGCTAAAAACGTTTTTTTAGATGAAGCGGGCAAGTGCTACCCAATAGAAATACCTCTCTTGAAGTCAAGATCTTTAATGTATGAAGCCATTTACTAAGTTTGTCTTCGTGTAGAACTAGGTCATATGTATGTGGCATTCAGTGAGAATCGAACTCACTAACATTGGCCTGTAAGCTCATCTCTTTGCACCAAAGCACTCATAGTTGTGATTTATTAACCTTAGCTTAATTCAGCACAAAGACAATATGTGGCACTAAGGGAGAATCGAACTCCTTAACCATGACCTGCTTGCCAAGCTCTCTTATGGACCACAGGAGGCGTCATGGAAAATGCCTTCTTCCATTTGTGTACCCCTTCTACATACTGCTTGTTCATACAATTACATATGCATATTTCTTGCTGTTGGGACACGTTTGTGTAAACTTTCTTCTGAATACCATATGTATGTATATTATGTATATAAAAAATTTAATGTTCTTGTATGTAGAAATGGATTTATCTCGTCTTTCTTTCCGTTGTGTTCAGTGTTAATATATCACAGATTTGGAGGTGCCCGTGGTGTAATGGTTATCGTCGTATGAATTGGACATGGCGTAACAAGTTCAAATCCTGGACGTGGCTGATTACATTTCACATAGCATTAATACCCTTGGGAAAGGTATGCATCTAATTATTCTCTCTCCAGCAATGGATAAATAGTAGGGCAGACTATTTTCTTCAGCTTTGGTGAGGCAACTAATCTAGGAGAAAGAAAACTCTGAATTCAAACTTGTTAAACTTCGCTTAAAATTGATCTTGTGTCATATTCTGCCCGAGCGGTGGGGTGGGTAAATATGAATATATCACGGATATTCTAATGTTAATATTGGTTTTTAGCGAGTGGAGATTCGACTACATATCTACACAAGCTCCAAGCACTCCAATAATGCCTTAGGAAAGGCATGAAATCGCCTCTTCACCTATAAACTGAATTATAGATAAATAGTAGGGCACATTTTTTTTTGCAAGAAATTTTAACTTTATTTATTCGTTATGAGTTTATAAACGCCACTGAGAGGGTAACGTTCATGGCAGCCACGCAGCCATACTTATTTATCATTCCTTTTTTAGCTTCCTTTTTTGTTTGGCTTTCGCTTAGTTTATTTGCTTTGCGGTTTGGGGGAGGGATAGGATCAAATGGGCTTTGGTATCGACCACTTGAAGACTGGTCTTCGTATATTTGTCGTATCTGAATACAAAAACTCATCGCTACAATTATAAGAGAATGCGGAACACAATCCGAACGCTTGTAGCAGAGGAAATGTTTAATGGTTTAACATTTCTGTACCAAACAATATAAAATTATGCACGACCAATTAACAATAGAACGTTTATTCCAAGAGCCAACTTCATACAGGGGATTCTGGAGTAACAGGAGTACATTTTGAAAAGAAAGTCCTTTCTAGTAGTTGAAGAGTTCTTTATAGAATGAAAGTTGTTGTATAAAGACTTACATAAAAGCCTAGTACCGTACGTGGTACGACACGAGGTGGGTTGAGGCCAAATCACCTTCTCTCGTCAGCCGAGGCACTCATTTCTGCGTTCTTTCAAGCTGTTGAGGTAGAAACGGAGAGAGAGAGAGAGAGAGAGAGAGAGAGTTTCGACATTGCTGCGCGTTTTATAATGCTATTTTGGTCACGCTACCAAGTAGCCATTAGAAGTACTATTTTGTTAAGCAAGCGATGTAATCTCTACAACGGCATATCAACTCCTTAAGGGTCATTTACTGCAAAAATTTGAATTGTTTGAAAATGTTCGATTGTAATCATAACTATTTATTTCTGGTCTGTAATAAACATTTGTTCAGAGATAGTTATATGTTATCAAGTATTCCTATCTAACACCCGTTGAGTCTCCGTGGAGTAGTGGCTAACATGCTGGACTGCCGCCTCGAAGTAAGCGCGTTCGAACTCCAGTTGCGTTATTAAGTTCAATTTCGAATTAATACGCCAGGCAAAGTCCCTTTTCACTGCAGCAGCAGCAGCTGTACGGCCATCTGCCTCCCATCTCTAAAACCATCCGACAAAACACGCAGGACACTGCTGGAGAAGTAAGGACGACTCATAAGTGACGTTGTTCTCAGTACCCCCTCACACGGACGAGCAAGAGTTAGACGACGAGCAAGAACTTTTCGACAGCAGCTCTGTGCAGACACAGGATATAGCTTAGATTTTTGGGAAATCCGTGCTAGAGGCGCGACAAGATGATGATGACTGTCTTTTACAAGGATGACTTTATTATTAAAGAACCCACCACATTTGATATGTCGTTAAACGAAGAAGCCAAACCTAAAACTTGTAGCAGAAGGAATTTTCGTATTTTTGTTTGGCGCGTAATTTAATTCGACGCATAATTTCACCCAATCAGGATGACTTATCCTATTCATCCCGGAGCGTCTTTCCAGGCAGCACAAACTAGGGAAAAGCCGTCAAACACTCTCTTTGGCTGAACAACTTCGTTCAGTGCAGACGTCTCACTGGCTGCTCTACCATAGCAGCAGCAGCAGCGTGGATACAATGAGGGAACCTATCTAATTTATGGATCCCTTGCGTCTATTTCTCTTAGACCAAGGGATCCCAGTTGATTATGAATTAGATAAATTCAGTACGCCACACACAGGAACAACTTTACGTCACCCCCAAAATTGTCGACTGCGATGAATAATTCCGTTCCGGCACCAAGTTACTACTTCACCTCTGGGCAACATTTTCTGGAGACATTCACGCTTCTCCCCGAAACAACCAGAACGACAAACTAACGATGACTTCAACGTTTCTCTCCTCAAACAGCAAACATGACTTTTGCTAAACCATGGCGAACATATCTCCCTCGCACGTCCAACAACACGCGCTGCTTCCTCAACCCTATCATAACTTCATTTTGTTCACTTACTTCTTTCCTTCCTACGAGACTTGCAGCATAAATGTAAATTCTTTATTCCATGCTGCCATTAAAAACCATCATAAAAAACATTTCGACATGGTACTTCTCTCTCCCTCATTTATTTACTTTATAGGACTTTACACTCCTATAAATTATTTTGGGCGGTATGCCACTTGTTCCCACAAAGATGGCGGACGCTCAATATTCAGTCTCGGGAAACCATTGGCTAGGAGGACCACGTGACATGTTTAATACTAGGTCCGCGCGTAAATTCAAGTCCTGCGTTTTTGAGCCACCTGCAAGACGCGTATTTTCTATAAATACGTCGTCTTCAAACACCCTTGTTCTCTTTGACCAAATTTCTTCGCGGCAGCAACACACTCCTTTCAGCGTGAATCAACAGGAGAGAAAAGCAACACCAAGAATGGGCCTCGCAGACATTCATATACAAGGACTATGAGACGCTTTCCCGTCTCTGAGAAACTGCCTGTTTCTAACCATAGAAAAAGGACATTTTAAACTTGCAATTCTTTTTGTAGCTTAGTTGTGTTACCACACACACACACACACACACACACACGAGCTCACACATATATACACACTATTATTTTGTTAGTAGAGTTAGTAATTTCTTTTAGGTATCAATGTAAATTTTATTATTTTAATATATAAATTTGTTTTTGTTCGTCGCCTTGTTTTAAATGTTCTTTTTGTCCTCGCCGTTTTACAACCATTATTTGTTTCATATCTTTTACTCATTTGTTGCATATCTTCACTCATTTATTTCACTGGCTTCCTTCATTTACCACTTTGTCCATGTGCCTATAATATGGGCTTATATTATGCCCTATTCAACCTTTATTCTAAACTAAACACTCTATATCAAACCTATACATTAAACTTGGGGGGAATATTCAACCTTATTCAATATACATAAAATCTGTGGCGATTTAGGAATTAACAAAAAACTCCTAACCGGATATTGACTCGTCGGCTGCCTGATACAAAATGTATAAACGCGTCGTCACGCATAAGGCTCCACGCATCCATCCGGTTAAAATCAGAAAAAAGAAAAATAATAAAATGTAAAGTAGCCAATGAGAAGCGGTCGCGCCAAAATTAGAATGATTTTGGAGTGGCGAATTTGGAGCCGGTGAAGAGAGATAAATACTCAGGTTTTCTGTGAACCGAACTCTCTTTTCGGGTAGTGACGTCGAACCGACAACACCGATTTTACAGTCTGGTGTTTTTGGGCACCACGCTATGTCTTGGGACGTAGCGTTGGTTAGTCCATTCACCAAGTAAATAAAGGAAAGTATGAAAGAAATGTTTTCGTCTCCTATCTGTTCTTATCTTCTCTTTTTTTATATTTCTTATGGACTTTCTTTGGGCAAGGCATTGCGCCAGCCACGTCAACGTGGGGTAAAACAAAATAACCAAAATATGGAGTCAGATAACTTACGGCAACACCGCCTTGCCCTTAGCCACCGACTACCATAAAAACCTTTTAAACCCCACAAATCAACGTTAAATAGTCGGGTACCATATAAATACCAAATACAGGTCTATTCCCCTACAACTTTTATAACTTAGCGAGAAAGTAACCAAACACACACGTGCGTTACAACTTTTCCTCGTTAAAAATAACAACATTCCTATCGCTAAAAACTTATACTTTAACAATAGTTTCAAGTAATTAATAAAAAATAAAATCCGTCGAAAATAATTATGGCTTCAAGTAACAATTCTTAAAACAAATAATATGCTCACAGTTATAAGGTATTAAGTATTCTTATCTAATATCAATAATTTTCAAATAGATCTCGTTGACTCATTGATAAAATTCTAATAGATATCATCACTACATGGTAGAGTGGAACTGGTAGTAATGGCAAT
>OY757947.1:38702631-38752631 GCA_963585895.1 Sepioteuthis lessoniana | reverse complement strand
TCGCCGGTTAATATGTTGGTCCTTCAGTTTGTAGGAAGTATGGGTCACTGTAGCAAATAGCTCGTGTGACTGACCGCAAGGCTGGTTCTTTTGTATGTGAAGCTAGTAGCAGTGTGTTCTTCAGCGAAGGGGTTCCAAGTGGAACCCGTAGCAGAGGATGCAAGAGAGGTCTGTCTTGGCTGCTGGCTAGGCACTCTCTGACTGTCGGCCGACTACTAAAAAGGACTAGAAAAATAGTTCTAGAGAGGAAGAAGGAATCAATGCGCTCTCTCCCTGATTGGTCAGTGTATAGCCGAATCGCTTGGCGAGGGCATTGATTCGCGAAAGGAAATAGATCTGTGACTGCTACATATGAATCCAACTATTTTCCCTCCAGGTTTTGTAAATCGCGGGGTAGACTGGGCTTTTTAACCTCGGAAATCAGTCTTATAGAAGGAAAACTCTAAATTCAAGCCAGTAAAACTCCATTTAAAATGGTCCTGTCAGCTGGGACTGCAGAATACACCGACTGCATCTCGGAAATCAGTCTTGTACAAGGAAACCTCTAAATTCAAGCCAGTAAAACTCTATTTAAAATGGTCCTGTCAGCTGGGACTGCAGAATACACCGACTACATCTCTGCAGAGTGGTAAGACTTCCCCAACGAGTGTCCTGTGGCCCAGTCAGCTTGAGCTGTAGAATACACCGACTGCATCTCTGCATGAGTGTCTTGGGATAAGACACTTAACAATCTGATGGTGAGGCTCCAGTAATGTTGGAGCTTTGGGGAATGTGGAGGTACCCTTTATTGCCATCACTCCCAGGTCCGCTCTGGCTTGGAGTGGTAGCACCTGATAGGGTCCTATCTATGGGTCAAATAGAACTAAATTGTGTAATTACACTAAACTGAATAGTTTGAAACAAACTGTTTTTACATCTGTGTGTTTAAACTGCGTACTTATGCTAAACTGAATTGTTTGAACTTGAACTGTTTTGACATGTAACTATGTATAACCAAAAAACTATACTTATACTAAACTGAATTATTTGAAACTTTTATCAAAATGACTCAATTCGACGTTAAATGACCTGTAAAGGGTTAATACGCCGTAAAACATAACAAGCAAGCAACCAACTCCAGTTAAAAATTGACCTTGCATTGCATCCTGCTCATGCAGATGGGTATATATATATATATATATATAAAGTAAAGTAAAGTTGGCAACCTTAGTCGAGGGTGACTCGAAGGCTACCTTTTCAATAGCTACTACACCGAGGTGTAGGGGAAGGCGCAACTCATTTCCCTTGATTGCCCCACTTTACCCTTGATCCTTACCTTATAATGCTTAGCGTTAAGCAAGGTGGCATCCAGCACCATTTTTTGATGACTTAATGCAATATGAATTATCATATCAATGGGTTGCATCTATTTTGAGACACCTTATATATATATATATATATATATATGAAAATGAAAGTAAATCCCACATTAAGTAATGTGTTTGTGTCTCTGTGAGTGTTGAAGAACATGTATGTATATATATAGTAAAAGTAAAGTTAGCGATCGTAGTCGAGGGCGATCAGAAGGCTCCTCTTTCAATAGCTACTACCCCGAGGTGTAGGGGAGGGTGCTACTTTTTCCATGGGTTGCTCCATTTTACCCTTGATCCTTACCTTATAATGCTTAGTGTTAAGCAAGGCAGCATCAAGCACCATTTTTTGAGACTTTGGTATGACTCGACCAGGGATTGAACCCTGGTCTCTCGTGTTGTATACTCATAAAGATATCAATAACAACAGCATTACAAAGACAGGAGGACTCTGTCGTTTCAGATACGAACGGGTTTATTAATTTCTGGTTTCAGTCCTTGGTGACTCGAGGAGAAAGACACAAAGAGAAAGACATTAATAGGCTTTTTTAGCCTATGCCAGTCACACTATGCTGACCCCACCCCCAACATCTTGTGGTTTTTAAGATCTTAATTTCATCACTGCCGGTCAAGACCCCAAAAATATGAAAATAATTCGAAAACTCAACCGCGCACTTCAACGGTAGAAAACTCAATTCTGGTCTTTTCAAAATCCTCAAAATTATCAGGACCATCTCTTCCGGGCATGACGTCATCCACATTCTCTATTTACTCCAACGGCCATCCAGCCCCATTTCCTGTCTGGGGGTTTATTATGATAGATGATGATTGTCATATTCTTTCCGCTCGGGCGTGAGACTGCACCATCTGACTATCGTACCTGAATTAAGAGACATCGAGTAGTTCCAAGACTTACCAAAATAATGTTAGTAAAATTGACGACGGTAGTCGAGGGCGACCAGAAGGCCCCCTTTTCAATAGCTACCACACCGAGGTGTAAGGGAGGGAGCTACTCCTTTCCCAGGATTGCTCCACTTTACCCTTGATACGTACCTTATATTGCTGAGTGTTAAGCAATGAGGTATCAAGTTCCATTTTTAAAGTCTTTGGTATGACGCGACCTGGGATTGAACCCAGGTCTACCCAATAATTCACGAAAAATGATTAATATAAAAAAATCATTACCTTAATTATATAATATCCCGGACCATTGGCGAACACTGCTCATTAGATCAGTGACCCGGTATATATATATATATATATATATATATATACGCTCCCCCGTGGGGGTTGAGCACTCTGGCAAAGGAATTGTCGGCCGCCCCTAGCGTAATGCAAAGCTCTTCGTAAGAATTGAGCACTCTGGTAGCCGATAGGGTATTAAAAAATGTAAACAAACGGCTGCTGCTGTTGTTGCTAAAAATAAAATACCTTAAGAATTCCCTTAGCCAACATAGTCCGCTTGTAGCCGTGTGGTCTGAAACCTTAGTCTATCGTAAAGTTGGACGGGTTTCGATCCCGGCTTCGAGCGTCCTGCGGGTCTAGCCACACTCAACAGTTCTGATAGAACGAAACAGTCTGTCTGTGGATGACAATATATATTTACTAATCTAATATCTACCAGTATTCACGGTATCGGAAAAAACAAAAAAAAACCTGGTCAGGAACAAGAGATAAAAGTACCTCGAATTACCGCCCAGGGGAAAAAGAAAAAAGTTTTTTGGGTAAAAAAGAAAGAAAAGGCCAGCCTCGTCCGACTCCTTGAAAAAAATCAAGGGGTACGCATTCAGTGGTCAAAAGAAAACCAAAAAACCCTCCGCGAATGCTGCAATGCTATAATTACTAAAGTGCTCAACACAATACAATGGAGCCAATTATAGAATTACCTTAAATCGCGAGTCGAAAATCTTCTACTAAAGTTTCACCTGAACGGATCATCAGGAAGCCTACATTCGAATGTAGGCTTCCTGATGATCCGTTAAGGTGAAACTTTAGTAGAAGATTTTCGACTTGCGATTTAAGTTAATTCTATATATATATATATATATATATAGCATCACCATAAATGGTTACACCTTAACAATTTTTTTCTAAAATGTTAATCAAAGACATCATTTTAGCAGAATATAATATAACCAAAAGTGATTTTAATTAAATACTCCTCTTCCCCACCCCTCATACTACTACTAATGGTAATACCAAATCTAGTTTTAATTAACAAAAAGAAAAAAAGACTCGTCATCATGTGGATTTTGCTTGGCCAGCAGACGACTGAGTAAATGTGAAGTAAGGCACAAAAAAATTGAACAAATACCAAGAGTTAAAAAATCTTAGCGACTTGAAGGTGACAGTGATACTAGTCATCGTTGGAGCCCTTGGAACAATCCCAAAGAAACTGGAAACGAAATTCGAAGAACTGAGGATTAGAAGTGAAACCGTCCAGACTTACATCACCATTAAGATCGGCTGGAGACCTGAGGAGACTTGCTGTTACTCAATCTCCAGAGAAAACTCACTAATTTGAGCTGGTATGAAAAATTCGCAACGAGTACAATACTATTACGACAAATAATAATAATAATAATAAAATGGTGTAAGTGGAGAACGAATCGAGACCATCCAAATAACAGCATTGTTGATTGGTTTGGTTTGGTTTGTTGGGTTTTATGGCATATCAACCTTTGTAGGTTATTTAACGGCAAATCCATTTTTATGTAAATAATCTGTTCTATTCAAAACAATTCAGTTTACCATAAGTACACAGTTTAATTGTCAAAAACATTTCTATTTCAAACTATTCAAGCAGTTATATGTAACAATTCAGTTAAGTGTAAATACAGTTTTAATGTCGAAAAACAGTTCAATTTCAAATAATTCAGTTAAGCATTAGAACGCAGTTTAAATGTAAGTACGGTTCGTCAAAAACATTTCTATTTCAAGCTATTCAATTTACTCAAACAATTCAGTTTAGCATAAGTATGCTGTTAGTTCTATTTAACCCATAGATACGGCCCTATCAGGTGCTACCACTCCGGGTCAGAGTGGACCTGGGAGCGATGGCAATGAAGCTCACCATCAGATTGTTTAGTGTCATATCCAGGATTCTCTTTGGGTGGGGGGTCTTACCCCTATGCAGAGAAACAATTGGTGTATTCTGTAGCCCCAGCCGACTGGGCAAAGCATAATTGAGATTAGCCAGAATACCGAGAAAAGTCCTGGAGACTTGAGGAGACTTGCTGTCACTCCGCCTCCAGTAACGCTGGTATGAAAAAAATTGACAGAAGTATAATAATAATAATAATAATAATAATAATAAAGCGAATGCAGCAAATTAGCACAGAAAGAGTATAAGACTAGACACGACTAGGTGGGCAAAGTAATCCACTGGGAACTGTGCAAGAAATTCGAATTTGAACATACGAACAAATGGTATATGCACAACTCAGAATCTGTCCCGGAGAATAAAACGCACAAACTCCTCTGGTGTTTTGAGATACAGACAGATTACCTAATCTCGGCCAGACGACCAGACCTTGTAATTATTAAGAAAAAAAAAGAGAACTTGCCGAATTGTGGACTTTGTTGACCCGACTGACCACAGAGTAAAACTGAAAGAAAGCGAATAGAAAGATAAGTACCTGGACCTTGCTAGAGAATTGAAAAAAATGTGGAACATGAAAGTGACGGTTATACCAATTGTGATTGGTGTTCTTGGTACAGTCATCAAAGGACGGATACAAGAACTGAAAGATTTAGAAATAAGAGGACGAGTGGAGACCATTCAAACTACGGCATTGTTGAGATCGGCTAGAATACTATCTTATATCTGGGTTTTGTCTATTTTATATACATTAACACAGGCTCTAATTTGGGACCAGAGAAAATCTCTCTTATATCCTAGTTTCTCTTATATCAGGGTTTGATATATTTTATATACATTAACACAGGGTCTAATTTGGGACCAGAGAAAATCTCTCTTATATCCTTGTTTCTCTTATATCCGGGTTACACAGAGGAGTCACCTGTATCTAAAGATCAAATTTCACGGCCATATCATGAAGATTTGACCCACAATCACATTTAATCAAAGCTTCAGTGTCGTCTTCTGTTATTGATGAAAGCTAATACCCAAATCAAAACTCATCCTGCAGGTCCTTACGCCTCTCTGTAAACTAACAACCTTATAACTGCTTCCTGTTCAGTGTTCATTCACATGTTTGCCATACTCAGCAACAAATTTATGGCAAATTTCTTTTGGATTTTCACCATTAGCCGACAAAAATCTTACTACACTTCACAGTGCTGTGTTTGTCCTTAGACGGGTACTCAGTATTAATCTCTTTAGATCTATCTATCTATCTATCTATCACAGTCTTTTCTTATCTATCTATCTATCTATCTATCTATCTATCTATCTATCTCATTCTCTTTATATCTATCTATCTATCTATCTATCTATCTATCTATCTATCTAGTTCTGTTCATATCTATCTATCTATCTATCCGTTGATTCATATCTATCTATCTATCTATCTATCTATCCATATCTATCTATCTATCTATCTATCTATCTATCTAATTCTGTTCATATCTATCTATCTATCTATCTATCTATCTATCTGTTGATTCATATCTATCTGTTGATTCATATCTATCTATCTATCTATCTATCTAGTTCTGTTCATATCTATCTATCCATCCGTTGATTCATATCTATCTATCTATCTATTTATTCATATCTATCTATCTATCTATCTATCTATCTATCTATCTATCTATCTATCTAATTCTGTTCATATCTATCTATCTATCTATCTATCTAGTTCTGTTCATATCTATCTATCTATCTATCTATCTATCTATCTATCTATCTATCCGTTGATTCATATCTATCTATCAATCTATTTATTCATATCTATCTATCTATCTATCTATCTATCTATCTATCTATCTAATTCTGTTCATATCTATCTATCTATCTAGCTAGCTAGCTAGCTATCTGTTGATTCATATCTATCTGTTGATTCATATCTATCTGTTGATTCATATCTATCTATCTATCTATCTATCTACATATCTATCTATCTATCTATCTATCTATCGTAATAATCAGGTTCAAACTTCAGTCCCGCAATTACGTTTACAATCAGACTAATATTCTCGAGAAAGCTATGAATCCCATTATCCCCCAGCCCAGCTCTGGGTTAAATAGTACCACGGCTGTTCTTTTACAACAGAAGCTTTGGAATTAAATTATTCACGAAGGTTGATATGCCATTAAACAAAGAAATCAAACCTATCTATCTCAATCAGTTAATATCGCTCTAACTAACAATCTCTGAATGTTCATATTTATATCTGTCAATCAGTCTGTCCTTAAAGTAAGCACGTACTTGAATTTCTAAAGCCAATGTACACTTTTGCAACAATCTATTTTTTAAATAAACATACATAAGTCAACCACTATTCATTTCGAAAGCCAATATTCATGTTTGCAATCATCTATGGCAAACATATACATGTTAGCCACCATCGACTTCTAAAGTCAATATATATTTCCACAGTTATCTATTTCTAAAGCAATCGTAAGTCAGTCACCATCCATTTCTGAAGTCAATATTCACTTCTACGGTTAAACAATGAGAAATCGAATATATATTTATTTACGTAAGGTTTGGTTTGGTTTCTTTGTTTAATGGCATATCAACCCTTGAAGGTTATTCAATGCCAAAGCTATTCTCCTAGAACAGTAGTGATACTATTTAACCCATAGCTGGGAGGATAAGGGGGTTCATGCCTTTCCCAAGGTTATTTGTCCTAAAGTGAACGTAATAGTGCGACTGGAATACGAACTCGCTTACTACGATTCCGCAGTCCATCGCTTTAACCATTACACCACAAGGACACCCCGTTATTTACGTAAGAAAGAACTCATCCTTTCTGAAAAGTCCTATTTGTGAACAGTCCAGTCGGCTGAGGTGGTAAAATACACCGAGTGCATCTCTGCAGAGGGATACCCCCCACGTCAGCGAATGTCCTGATATGACACTAGACAATCTGATTGTGATACTCCAGTCTTGGAGCTTTGAGGAATCTGGAGTTCTTCTTCATTGCTATTACTCCCAGGTCTACTCTGGCCTGGAGTTGTAGCACCTGATAGGGTCCTATCTATGGGCCAAATAGAACTGTTTGATATTTGTACTCTGCAAACAAATGACTTGTGCTAAATTGAATTGTTAGAAATAGAACAGTTTGATCACTTAATTATGTGTAAAGAAATGACTGATGTTTAATTGAGTTGTTTGTGAAATGTTGCAATACTTGGAATGATTAAATTGTACGCAAACGAATGGGTAATGTTAATATTACATAACAATACTTGGAAGTGTTTAGAATAATTAGTGTTAAATAGCAATAGTCGTAACCACTTTACAGCGTTCAAACAAAGAATCAGTATTAAATATAATTATAGTCTTAGCAATACTTGGAAGTGTTTAATTGGTGGAAATGAATGAATAGTGTTTAGAATAATTAGTGTTAAATAGCAATAGTCGTAACCACTTTACAGCGTTCAAACAAAGAATCAGTATTAAATATAATTGTTAGTCTTAGCAATAAGTGAAACCATCTGTCTAGAAACAATAGGAATACTTGAGTGCCAAAAAAGTTAGTTCAAACTCATTTAAAATAAAATTCCTAACAAATTATACATGGTGCCTTCTATAAGATTCCAGACATTTTTTGTACAGGCATTTAACATTGTCGTAGACTCTTGAAAATTCACTATGTTATTGCTATACATCTTATGAGATGACTGACCAATTTTTATTATTTCAGCTTCAAATCAACAGCTACAGCAGCAATTGGAATACACCTTACTAAGCCTGATTGTCACAACTGGTGAATTTCAAAAATGCAATCTGGACGTGAGCACGCTTTAGAAGAACGATATGCAATGAAATTCTGTTTTAAACTTGGAAAAAAATGCCACAGAAACGTATGGAATACTTCAGACTGCTTTTGGACTGACCATCTTGCATGAATCGAGCATCAGTTTTTGAGTGGCATAAGAGATTCAAGGAAGGCATGGAGTCTGTGAGGGATGATGAGAGGTGTGGTAGGAGTAAAGAAGTCAATACACCACAGTTGATTGGCCAAAGGGTTAGGGTAAGGGGTAGGGTTACTATGTTGAGGTTTTAAGGGAGTTCAGAAAGAGATTCCGTCGGAAGAGGCCAGCACTCTTCAAATCGGCTCAGTGGCATTTCCATCGGGATAATGCACCAGTCCACAACTCCATCCTTGTCACAGACTATTTGACCAAGATGGGCATCAAGACAGTTCCTCAGCCTCCCAGTAGTCCAGACCTTGTTCCCTGTGACTTTTGGTTATTCCCTAAGCTCAGAGGTTGTCGTTATGAGACAATTGAGGAGATGAAAGAGGCTGTGACGAAGGTCATTGACGCGCTCACACAAGATGACTTCCATGGGGCCTTCCAGAACGGCACAACAAGTGCATTGCAGCTGGAGGAGCTTACTTTGAAGGGGACTAGAGTTTCATGTGTCTACTATCAATAAAAGTGTCCATACGAAAAAAGTCTGGAAACTTATTTAATGATCCTCGTATATATGTTCCAAACCCAAGATCATTCTACCGGACCTTGTATACGTCTGCTTATGTGTTAACTTTATTGAAACATGGACAATACAAAGAATAAAAACATGAATCATCTGTTATATCAGTTAGATTAGCCATTCTTTTAAAAAGTGAAAATGTATGTAATAAAAACCAGGCACAGACTAACAGTCTCTTCTACCATATATGCACCATCGGGAAGCTCTCGTAGTCCAGTGGTTATCATTGAAGGATATGGACACGACGCCCCGAGTTCAAATCCTGGATAAGGCTGTTATCATTTCACGTAGCACTAATTTCCTTGAGAAAGGTATGAATCCGAAAATTCTCTCTCCTGCTGTGGATAAATAGTAGGACAGACTGGACTCTTTAATCTTTAATTGGCAACCAATCAAAGAGAAGGAAAACTCTAATCTAAACTTGCTTTAAAAAACTGACCTGGCGTCGCATCTGGCTTTTAGTGGAGGAATTGGGTAAATAAAAATATGACCTATCTTAATCAGTTTGGTTGGTTGGTTGATTGGTTGGTTGGTTTTACAGCGTATCAACCTTTTTCGGAGGTGCACGTGGAGTAATGGTTATCGTCGTAGGAATTGGACACGGCGACACGAGTTCAAAACCTGGACGAGACTGATTGCATTTCATATAGCACTAATACCCTTGGGAAAGGTATGAATCCAATTATTCTCCCTCCAGCTATGGGTAAATAGTAGGACAGACTAGGTTCTTCAGCCTTGGTGAGGCAACTAGTCTAGGAGAAGGAAAACTCAGAATTAAAACCTGTTGAACTTCACTTAAAAATTGACCTTGTGTCATATCCTGCCCGAGCGGAGGGGTTGGTAAATAGGATCAACCTTTTTCGGGTCATTTAATGCCGAATTAAATTTCAAACAAATCAGTTTATTATAAGTATAGTTTTTAGTTTACACACTGTTAAATTTCAAAACAGTTTTATTTCAAGCAATTTGGTGTAGCACAAGTACACATTTTAGTTCTATTTGACCCATAGAAAGGACCCTGTCAGGAGCTACCACTCCGAGCCAGAGTGAACCTGGGAGCAATGGCTATAATGGGGTCCTTTGTATTTCGCAAATCTTGAGCATTACTGAGATTTCACCATCAGATTGTTTAGTGTCATATCCAGGATTCTCGTTGGTAGGGGTTTTACTCATCTGCAGAGAAGCATTCAGTGTATTCTACAGCCCCAGCCGACTGGGCAAGCTATCTTGATCAGTTATATTTTTAATGTTCTAAGTTTCAAAAATAAAGAGATATTTATTAGGGTGTTTATTTCCAGTGCAACGGAAGTATTATAAGAAGGAATTATCTGCTAAAGGGGAGACATAACCGGTATTAGGTATTCGGGAGGATATTTAGCTGCGTCTCTGCACAAGTTCTCGTACTAGTGTAGGGAGACAAATAATTGTCTTCCCTTGGATTATGGGCGTAGTTTCCTGCATCATATGTCCGTTAAATACGCATGAATTCAGCGTTTAAAATCTTTCTCTTTTTGCCAGCTTTCGTTGAACGGATAAGACCTGGTTGTTTCAGTCCTCGCTCGTGGAGCGAAACAAACATGTTTTTCATTTCTGTTCGTTGAAGAAAAACAGAGACCTTTGTCTCCGACTCCAGCAAGGTACTTTATTTTATCGCTCTCTGAAAACAAGCGAAGGTAAGTAAGACTTTTTCACCGTTTTCGTATTTCTCCTGGCACTCTGTTCTTGAAACAATATATTTTATTCATCTTTTTTTTTTTTTTGGACACGTTGTTTATTGTTGCAACATTTTTTTTACGTATTCATTAAGTGTCTTAAATGTTCACTTGAGTTTATCTCGTCTTTCCTTTCCATCTATTCTGTGTTTGTGAATCGATAGATACATTAATGTTCTGGTGATTCGGAAACAATTAAATATCTTTTCTAGCACAAAATAGTTGGTAAATTATAAGTTGTCTCCCTTAGTCGAGGGTGACCTGGAGGCTCCCTTTTCAATAGCTACTACACCGAGGTATAAGCGAGAGCGCTCCTCCTTTCCCTGGATTACTCCACTTTACTCTTGATCGTCACCTTATAGTGCTGAGTGCTAAGCAAGGCGGCATCGAGTACCATTTTTTGAGTGTTTGATATGACTCGACCTGGGATTGAACCCCGGTCTTCCAGACAATTGGCGAACACTCTAATCACTAGACCAATGGCCCGATTCAGATATCAACATTTGTGTATTTAGTGTTTCTCTCTGAAAACGAAAGCACTGGGGTTTGTTTTAAAATAATATTCAGCCGCCGCTGTTCTTTCATAGCTAAGTCACCTAAACAAGAAGTGACTGGTGTCTTACAGTTCATGTACCCTATAAACGTACGTATATAACATCTGTGAAACCCCTAAGATCCATTTATCATGGAAGAAGGAGGGACTGGTGTTCGTAGACTGCCATTATGACGCTTTTTTTCGTGTCCGAGGATTATTCTGCCTGTGTGTGACAAAATGTGCCAAAGAGTAAAGGAAAACCTTCAAATTCTGGATTTTTAGAATCATGAAAATCAGTGTTATATATCCATTATAACTACCTCGGCTTTATATATATATATATATATATATATATATATATATATATATATACCGGACATTCGCATGATAGAGAGTTCGCCAATTGTCCGGGAGACCTGGGTTCAATCCCAGGTCGAGTCATACCAAAAACTTAAAAAATGGTACTAGATGCCTCCTTGCTTAACACTCAGCATTATAAGGTACGGATCAAGGGAAAAGTGGAGCAATCTAGGGAAAGGAGTAGCACCCTTCCCTACTCCTTGATGTAGTAGCTATCGAAAAGGTAGCCTTCGGCTCACCCTCGAATATGGTCGCCAACTAGACTTTTATATATATATATATATATATATATATATATATATATATATATATATATTCTCAAAGAAAGAGTTCTTTTTAATGTGATTCTACTGATGTCTCTGAACACCCTATATATTTTATCTTTTTTTATAATGTGTTATTTCTTTTGTATATTTTCTGTATACATGTCTCTCCTCACTCTCCCTATCAACTGATCCTCACAGGAAGTGTCCTGAGTCACTTTTATATATACTTTTTTCAGGAGGTGAAAGGAAAGTAAATGTTTACATCTTAAGTCAGTCTGGAGTAAAAACACTTCGATGGTTTTATTATACAACCAGATTGTCCTGGCAGGGCTGGTGATGTCAATTCTGATAATATTGTGGCGGGCTGTTCCTTAAAAAGATGAATTTCTATTTGCAATTAACGTCAGGTTAGGTCTGTGTACCTTTCAGTCTTGAGGTGCTGCGTCTAAAGTCATGTTTGGTCTTCTTGTACAATAACTCTGTATCTCAACCAGAAGCAAAAACAGTTACATTTTGTGCAAATTTAGGGTCCAAACTTTCGATTGGCCTAAAAACCACTTGTTAGCATAAACCTTGATTCCCGCCTAAAATACAAAAACTTAAGTTGATCCACTTTTTAATCTAAAAATCTTATAAATATTGTTACATATCCACGTCCAAAAATATTCAAAAATACAACCAAGATATGAATACGAGAAATAGACATAATATTCATAAAATGTTCATAAACATATATAGGAATCCGAAAACACGAAATTGGTTCAGGTACGAAACTTTTTATTACCTTTTTGGCGTTTAAGGTTTTTCGATATGAGGAGAGAGAGACGCAATTTCTTTCTATGCTGACTTTTCCACCTGAACCCCATCACGTGTAGCAGCCCCGCCGCAAACTACTGGTCTGGCCTCGGCGAGCTCCAAAAATCGACTTGCTTCGCCCAAGCCCAAATCTCAACCACTGCTTTTTTTTGAAATCCCCCAAATCCTCAGCGCTTCCGGGCATGACGTCATTCACGTCCCCGATCCCAATTCCTATCTGGGGCTTATATCGTGACATCTCTGATTGTCACATCCGTCCCGTGCGCGCGTGAACACCTGCACTCAACTAACCCATGCACTAACTAACCCATGCACTAAGCGAAAGGTTCTCAGCCTAACTAAACCGAAAGGCAAGATATATAAAACGAAAAATGATAATATAAAAAAAATCCCTCCACAATTATATTACAATACGCGAAAACATTTTCGGCCGACAGTTCAGATACCATTTCCACAGGAACCTTTGACATTCAACATACTGAACTCAAAAACAATTACTGTGAGAATTAAATTTCAAATCAAAACAACTAAGAACCAATCAATTGAAATTAACTAAATATTCTCTAGTCGCTAACATACAACTATAAACAAACACACCCACCTATGTATCTTTACATACATTGAAGTATAAGTAATTCTTACCATATTTACCCAACCCTCCACTCGGGCAGGATATAACATAAGGTCTTAATTGTTCTGACCGTATTCTTTAAATTGCTCTTGGGGCGAACACGAACCTAACTATTTTTTCTTAATGATGCTAGAAGGTAGTGTCTGAGAGTCCCTACACTGACAGTAATAGACGACCACCATGTAAACTATATTCCATTAAATGATCCATATTAAAAAGAATCATTACAATTAGATAACAAATCTTGAAACCATTTAACGGTGGGTAAGCGAATGAATAGTGTTGAGTCGTAATAGTTTAAACAATTTAGTAATCGGCCTATCACATAAAAGTACATCTAGTTGAGAGGCCCAGTTTTGGAGTTTAGGAATTTTAAGAACCCTTTCAACCCAGGTCAACTCTGAAACCGAGTGATAGTACCTATTTGGGTCTAATTTCTGGGTCAAATAGTACTGTTCAAACATTTTCAAGGGATTGTGGTCATGATTTATTTGAAGCCAAACATCGGTGTTTTAGATAAGAAAAATTTGTAAAATAATTACTATTGTATATAGATAAATAAATTACAAACAATTAGCAATAAAGCTTACAAGAAATATTGGAGAGTCAAAATGAAAATGATGTATAGCCAAACGAAGTAAGATCAGTCCGAATATTAATCAACTTAATATCACCTTATTAATCAACGGTATTTGTCGACCGTCCTACCATCCGGACGAGTGTGGCACGAAGCCTTTTTTAAGGTGGGTCCAAACCGTAGCCCAGACTCACCCAGCAACTTCAAAAATGCCTCGGGTCTCGTCGGCCTTTTCCTAAAAAAAGGGCGCCTCATGCGCCTGGCGATTAACCTTGCCCCTCCTAGGAGGGTTACAGCCTGGAGGTACGGCCCCCTGACGCCTGAGGTATGTCCAGAGACGTTACACACCCTACCAGATCCGTGCTGCTGACTAAAACGGCCGGGCGTAGTGTGTCCCATCAACTGGATTCAGCTGATTCAAATCAGCCCGCTCATTAATCAACCATCGAAGTCCTTAATCGTAAGCTATTTATGTCTATAAGCCAGTCTATCATGCAGAGTGCTGAAGGGATGCTAGCTACTCAACAACATCCCATATATCAAAACTGTCGGCCATTGATTCTACCGATACTTAACACGTAACACACGGTGCGACGCTTTCTCCCGAGTAAGTCGTTAATTTTCGGCTTTTCTGGTTCGCACTACAAGTTGTCAAATGCAGTGACTGATCAAGAAAACAGCAACTCCAGTTTCGATCTCAGATCGCGACATTTCCGCCATTGATATCCACGAACCCCATCAGAGGATTGATTTATAGTTTGATTTCTTTGTTTAAAGGCATATCAATCTTTAAGGGTTATTTAATGCCACGGCCACTCTTCTAGAAAAACAGCAGTGGTACTATTTAACCTATAGTTGGGAGGATAAGAGGGTTCATGTCTTTCCTGAAGGTGTTTGTCCGAAAGTAAACATAACAGCCCGACTGGAGTTCGAACTCACTCACTTTGATTCCGCAGTCTAGCGCTTTAACCACTACACCACGAGAACATTTATGTTGAGATTAAATAGCCTTTTTGCTGAGGCAGAGTCACAATCTGAGGCTTCTTCTTGTTCTCCACTGATGACTTTGTGGGTAATCTGATATCCAGTTCAGACCGCGTTCTTTCGGATTAAGTTGACTAGTGAAATGTGACCGTCGAAAGGTGCGTCCGTGAGAATAAGCCCTTATAATCTGCATAGTCAATGTGAGCTCGATGTCAAGGTTCTGCTGGCTGTTCCCAGTAATGTAGTGGTTCCTTAGCTGGCGAAATGTGGCAAAATATATGAATTACCTCTCTGAAATGACAGAAGCCGAGAGTGTGTTTCCTCTTGGATCTGAAACATTCTTTCAGTTTAGATCTCCGAAGCGAAATGAACTGTTCCACCAAGTTGACTTTCGTTTGTGATGATGAAGTTGCACAGGCTTCTATGTCACTAAGGGTTTGTTTTCTGTTGGTTTTTTTTTTTTTTTTTTTTTTTTGCGCTTTCCATAGACAGAACTATATCTCTCGAGTGTGAGGAAATGTTTGTTTCCTTTCGAGTAGTTGACGCCTACAAATGCGGTCGTCTGCTTTTCCAAAAACAAACAAGTCACTTCACGTGTCTTCTATCGTATTTCCAAACTTGCAGAATTTTTTTTTTTTTTCAAATGAGCGATAAAATCCAAAATAGACTGACTTTGTTGTTGGCGGCACTTGTAAAAGTGAAATCTTTCGAGAACAGATGGCGCTGGGTTGCAATGATCCTTTAGTGTTTTGCATTGCTTTTATTCGTAAACTGTTCGACGTAACCTGATCTTTCTGTAGGGATAACATATCTCCCCCAACAAACAAAAAAAGGGCTGCTATTTTTTGGTCCTATATTGATTGGTTGGTTGGTTGTTTGGATGGGTTTTATGGCATATCGACCTTTGTTGGTCATAGTATTTAATGCTAAATGCTGTTTATACAGATATATATAATAAATATATATTATTTGTAAACGAATAGTTTATAGATAAAATTTTTAAACGATCCAGTTCTCATTTATTTGTACACAGTGAAGAGCACGTCGGGTGGTGAAATGGTTAGCAAGCTAGACTAGCAAACCTTCACGAGTGAGTTTGACTCTTATTGGGTGCTCCATTCATATGACCTTGTGCCATATCTAAGCAAAAAGCTAAGTAAATAATTTGGGCGTCTCGGATGGTGTGGTAGTTAGCAAGCTAGACTAGCAAACCTTCACGAGTGAGTTTGACTCTCTTTGGGTGACCCATTCAATGGCCTTGTGCCATATCTAAGTAAAAAGCTTAGTGAATTATATGGCGTCTCGGATGGTGTGGTGGTTAGCAAACTAGACTAACAAACCATTACTAACAAACCATTACTCTCATTAGGTGCCCCATTCATATGGCCTTGTGCCATATCTAAGCAAAAAGCTTAGTAAATTACTCGTTGCACACAGTTTTATCGGTAATTTTATTTTTAGATAGTGAGAGCTCATTTATAATTGCAATCCAACACTTCATATTTGATATCTATAATTTGTTTGCATCCACTGAAGTGGTTACAAGTATTGCTGTTCGAATAATTATTCTATTCAACACTATTCCTTTATTTGCACACAGTTAAATGGTTTCAAGTATTGCTATGTAATGCCAGCAATTCAATTTTGCATTCAGTTAAACCGTTTCAAGCATTGTTATTCAACACTAATAATTCGATTCAAAATTGCTCAATCATTTTGGCTCAGTCGGGAGGGACTGTAGAATACACCGACAGCTTATCAGCAAAGGGATAAGACCCCCTCCCCACCACCAACGAGAATCCTGGATATGACACTAAACAGTTTGATGGTGAGGCTCCAGTAATGCTAGAGCTTTGATGGTTTGGTTTCTTTGTTCAATGACATATAAACCTTTGTAGGTTATTTAATGCCAAAGCCATTCTCCGAGAAGAACAGCAGTGGTACTATTTAACCCATAGCTGGGAGGATAAGGGGGTTCATACCTTTCACAATGGTATTTGCCCGAAAGTGAACGTAATAGCAGTCCATCGCTTTAACCATTACCCCACGAGGACACCCCATGAGAGTGAGATTAGAGTTATATTAAAATTGTCTTATGTAAGATATTCAGATTAAACGGTATTAGTTCAATTTTGTAATTACTGAAAAATCAATTTTATCCGGATTGTGGATATAAGTATGACTTTTTGAAGGAGGGGGGGGGATTTCACAAGGGTATTTGTCTGAAAGTGAACGTAATAGCGCGACTGGAGTACGAACTCGCTTACTACGATTTTGCAGTCCATCGCTTTAACCATTACACCACGAGGACACCCACTGGAGCTTTGAGCAATGCGGAGTAGTCCTTTATTGCCATCGCTCTCAGGTCCACTCTGGCCTGGAGCGGTAGCACCTGATAGGGTCCTATCTATGGGACAAATAGAACTAAACTGTGTAATAATGCTAAACTGAATGGTTTTAGAGAGTGTTTTGACATTTAAAGTGCGTACTTATGCAAAACTGAATAGTTTGAAACAGAATTGTTTTTACATTTACATGTGTGTAAACAAAAACTGTAATAATACTAAACTGAATTGTTTGAAATAGAGCTGTTTTTGACATTTAAACTGTATACATATGCTTAACTGAATTGTTTGAAATAAAACAGTTTATATGTGTGAAAATGGATTTGGCATTGCATAACCTACAATGATTGATATGCCATAAAACCCAACCAAACCAAATCATATGTATTTAATATACATGTATAAAGAGGATTTGGCATCAAATAACCTACAATGGTTGATATGCCATAAGACCCAACCAAACAAAATCATATATATTTAATATACATATATAAATATGATTTGGCATCAAATAACCTACAAGGTTTGGTATACCATTAAATACAACCCAACAAAATCATATATATTTGATATATATGTATAAAGAGGATTTGGTATTAAATAACCTACAATGATTGATATGCCATAAAACCAAACCAAACCATATATATTTAATATATATGTATAAAGAGGAGTTGGCATTAAATAACTTACAAGGGTTGATATGCCATAAAACCAAACCTAATCCTATATATTTAATATATATGTATAAAGAGGATTTGGCATTACATAACCTACAATGTTTGATATGCCATAAAACCCATCCAAACCAAACTCATTCATTTGCACATAGTTTAATTATTCCAACTGTTGTATTCGACCCATAGATGGAACCTTAATAGGTACTACTATTCCAGGTCAGAGTGGCAATGAAGGAGTTATTACCCTTTCCCCAGAGTTCTAGGACTAAAACTTCACCATCACGTCGTTTTTGGTGGTGGTAGGGTCATACACTCCTGCAAAGATGCAGCTCTTGTCGACTGGTTTCCTGTACTGGGTTTGTCTCGAAATAATAATCGAGTCTCTTTACATTTATATATTTATGACGAGAATTCATCGGTGAGAATTTATCAAATTCATCGATGCAATCATATGAAGTCATATTAAGAACACAGTCTTTGCAGCAGATGTTGCATAGCCGTGATACAACTATACACATATACATGCGGAAGCAAAATCAACAATAATGACGAACGAACACACTTCTTTAGAAAAAATATACCTCTCACACTTTATTCGAAATGGTTGCAAAAGGGTTACGAAAGGGTTATGTGTGAGAAATGAGTTGGAGACTGAACAGTGACTGCAACATATTGACCCCAGTGCCACTGTCTTTAGCAGCACTTCTTTCTCGTTCCGCTGGGCTGCTCAACCGGGGGCCCTAAGGGCCCAGCCCTCTGCTGAGAGCTAGTTCTCACTGCCTCGAACTGCAACAACTGACTCCAAACTAACTGAACTTCCTGTCGCAGCGGGTTATATCATTGTTTGACACCCATCTGCTTCTTGTGAGCGTCGCATTTGCACCCAATTCAACCCGTCCACGGTCAAGGCTATATCTTGATGTCTTCGACCGGATGCACTTGTTCCCTGATCGACGGCTGGGTCGGAGGTCAATATGTTACACAGATAATATCCTGTAGTTTAACTTACATAAACATTTAGATTTAGGAGAAAATGTCGAAAATAAATGTTCACCGTGGTGAAATGTGACACCATCCTCGTCGCCTTTAGTGTTTCTCACAAAACATTAAAGCACTGGGGTTTGTTTTTATATGTTATTCAGCTGCTGTTGTCCTTAGACGCTTACATAACTAAATCCCTCTAACCAGAAGTTGTTACATAGCCATATACATGAATATGCGAAATGTACATGGGATGTTCATAACATATATACATAGAACATAGGAATCTCGAAACACGAAAAATACTTACGACTTCTTTGTTCAGGTACGAACATTTTTATTCCCTTTGAGTTTAAAGGTTCTTCGACATAAGGAGAGAGATACACATTCTTTCTATTCTGGTTTTCTCATCCGCCTCCCATCTCGTGCGGTGCCTGTAGCGCGCAAATTCGTCTGGCCTCTGAGAGCCCCGAAAGTTGACCCTTCTCGTTCGGTGTCCAGTTCTCAACTCCACTAACTTTCTTCAAAATTCCCCAAATCCTCCGCGCGCTTCCGGTGCGTGACGTCATTCGCACTTGCTAGCCCCGTTTCTCATCTGGGCTATTGTGACATCTCTAAGTGACACGTTCGCTCCGCCCGCGCACGCGCGCGAACACCTGTCTTAATGTTGCACCTAAGTAACCCATGCACTGAGCCGAAAGGTTCTCAGCCTAACTAAACCCAAAGGCATAAAACGAAATCCCTCGGCCATTATATTACAAAGTGTCCAGTATCTTGCACTTCGAGTATCCTATAAATGTACGTAATGACAGGGTATCCATCGATACACTAGCACTGAATAAACGGAAAGGAAAGACGAGATAAGCCTATAAACATATGAAATATTTGATACACGCATATAAAACATAAAAGTGTGACCCTCGTGGGATAATGGTTAACGTCGTAGGAAATGGACACGGTGATCCGAGTTCAAGTCCTGGATAAGACTGTTTGCATTTCACGTTTGGCCTATACCTTTTGGAAAGGTATGAATCCAACTATTCTCCCTCCAGCTATATATAAATAGTTGGGTAGACTAGGTTGTTTAACCCTGCGATGGCAACCGGTCTAGGAGAAGGAAAACTCTGAATTCAAATTAGTTAAACTCCGCTCAAAAAAATTATCTTGATTCGCATCCAGTTCGTGTGGAGGGGTCGGGCAAAAACTTATTAATACCCACAAGTATTACAAGGATAAACCTTTCCCAACAGGTCCAATGTACAAATTGTTTCATCGATTACCAGTGAATAAAAAAGGCAAATATAAAAGTCACGATTGTCCTCGAGATTTTCTCGTTCACTGGATAGTCTGGTTTTATGGCATATCAACCATTGTAGGTTATTTAATGCCAAATCCTTTTTATACATATATATTAGATGTATAGGATTTTTTGGTTGGATTTTATGGCATATCAACCATTGTAGGCTATTTTAGACCGAATCCTCTTTATACATATATATCAAATATATATGATTTGGTTTGGTGGGGTTTTATGACATATCAACCATTAGTTGTCTTAATTTCTGTGACGAAGCTTGATGATTTTTATCATTAGGGGTTTTCGGACTATTGTCTTCATCTTTATTGTCATTTCCACAACGTTTCGGTCGGTATGTCCTCCGGCTTTCTTGAGGTGTTTGTCGAACTCGGGAACCTTCACGGAACTTCAAACTACGTCCTTTATTGAATCCACAGGGGTCACCTTTTCTAATTTCGTTAGCCATAACCGGGTACAAGAGTTAAGTATTCCTTTTTTATTACTCGCCTGCAGTCAGAATTGAACCTGCAACCTTCAGATGATTGTCTCCTTAGAAGCTTAGGGAACCAACGCCTATAACCGTTACGCTATGTGTCCAGCAGGACAAATAACGATAAAGATGAAGACAATAGTCCGAAAACCCTTAATGATAAAATATCAACCATTGTAGATTATTTAATACAAAATCCTCTTTATACATATACATTAAATATATATATGATTTGGTTTGGTTGGGCTTTATGGCATATCAACAATTGTTGGTTATTTAATGCCAAATCCTCTTTATACATATATATTAAATATATATGATTTGGTTTGGTTGGGTTTTATGGCATATCAATCATTGTTGGTTATTTAATGCCAAATCCTCTTTATACATATATATTAAATATATATGATTTGGTTTGGTTGGGTTTTATGGTATATCAACCATTGTAGGTTATTTAATGCTAAATCCTCTTTATACATATATATTAAATATATATGATTTGGTTGGGTTGGGTTTTATGGTATATCAACCATTGTAGGTTATTTAATGCTTAATCCTCTTTATACATATATATTAAATATATAGGATTTGGTTTGGTTGGGTTTTATGGCATATCAATCATTGTAGGTTATTTAATGCCAAATCCTCTTTATACATATATATTAAATATATATGATTTGGTTTGGTTGGGTTTTATGGCATATCAACCATTGTAGGTTATTTAATGCTAAATCCTCTTTATACATATATATTAAATATATAGGATTTGGTTTGGTTGGGTTTTATGGCATATCAATCATTGTAGGTTATTTAATGCCAAATCCTTTTTATACATATATATTAAATATATAGGATTTGGTTTGGTTGGGTTTTATGGTATATCGACCCTTGTAGATTATCTAATGCCGAATGCTGTTTATACTTATATTAGAAATATATGATTGGTAAAAAAAACAGTTTGTATATGATATTTTTAAACGAGCTAGAGTTCTTTTCTTTGCACACTGTTAAATGGTTTCAAGTATTGCTATTTAATTCAAATAGTTCTATTTAGCATTAATCATTTGTTTGCACACAGTTACGTTGTTTCAAGTATTCCTATCTAACACTAACAATTCTATTTAGTATCAATTATTTGTTGCACACAGTTAATTGGTTTCAAATATCGCAAATTAACATTAACAATTCATTTTTATTTGTTTTTTGTTTGCACACAGTTAAATGGTTAGACAGTTCTATTTGGCCCATAGATGGGACCTTAACAGGTACTCTTACTTCGGATCGATTCAGTTTAGCATGATCCCTGCTATGGGTTAAATAGTACCACTACTGTTCTTCTAGGAGAATAGCTTTGGCTTTAAATAACATACAAAGAGTTGATATGCCATTAAACAAAGTTTAGCATGAGTACACAGTTTGTCAAAAACATTTCTATTTCATGCAATTCAGTTTAGTCAAACAGTTCTAATTCAAACAATTTACTTCAGTATAAATATAGTTTTTATGCTATTTTAAAAGAAACTCAGCACAAAAAGGTTAGGGTTAAAGGTTGATAGACATTTTGGAAGAAACTATCAAGTTCAGTAGAACAAAGTAGAGACTTCCTAAGCAAGCAAGGATGGGAGGTGCCCGTGGTGTAATGGTTATCGTCGTAGGAATTGGACACGGCGACACGAGTTCAAATCCTAGACCAGGCTGATTGCAATTAACATAGCACTAATACCCAATGAATCCAATTATTCTCCCTCCAGCTATGGGTAAATAGTAGGGCAGACTAGGTTCTTCAGCCTTGGTGAGGCAACTAGTCCAGGAGAAGGAAAACTCTGAATTCAAACGTGTTAAACTCCGCTTAAAAATTGACCTTGTGTCATATCCTGCCCGAGCAGAGGGTTTGGTAAATATGGCTAAGCAAGCAAGGATGATTTTAAAGAAAGGCTGGTTTTCTGACGTCGAGATAATGGAAATATTCATGAAGAATACGACAAACAAGAACTACCTAAATAGCTGAAACACAAAATGATAATGTATCTCCCTGCAAGACGCCAGCGACTATGTTGATGAATTTCGTATTTCCATCGGATGAATGAACAATTACTTTCGTATTTTTGTAAAGCATTATTAACGTAGTGCCTTCAATAAGTTTCCAGGCTTTTTTTTTTTTGTATAGGCATCTAAAATTGTCGTAGACTCTTGAAAATTCAGTATGTTATTGCTATCCATCTTATGAGATGACTGGCTAGTTTTCATGATTTCAGCTTCAAATCAACAGCTACAGCAGCAATGGGAATACACCCTACTAAAGCCTGGTTGTCACAGCTAGTGAATTTCAAAAATGCAATCTGACACTTTAGAAGAATAATATGCAATAAAATTCTTTTTTAAACTTGGAAAAAATGCCACAGGGAGTCTGTGAGGGATGATGAGAGGCGTGGGAGGAGTAAGGAAGTCAATACACCACAGTTGATTGGCGAAAGGGTTAGGGTTAGGGTTACTATGTTGAGGTTTTAAGGAAGTTCAGGAGGAGATTCCTAGGGAAGAGGCCAGCACTCTTCAAATCGGCTCAGTGGTATTTCCACCAGGATAATGCACCAGTCCACAACTCCATCCTTGTCACTGACTATTTGAGTAAGATGGGCACCAAGACAGTTCCTCAGCCTCCCTATAGTCAAGACCTTGCACCGTGTGACTTTTGCTTATTCCCTAAGCTCAGAGGCTGTCGTTATGAGACAATTGAGGAGATGAAAGAGGCTGTGACGAAGGTCATTGACACGCTCACATAAGAGGACTTTCATGGGGCCTTCCATAAGATGTTGGAACAGTACAACAAGTACATTGCAGCCGGAGGAGATTACGTCGAAAGAGAGTAGAGTTTTATGTGTGTACTATCAATAAAAGTGCCCATACGAAAAAAGTCTGGAAACTTGTTTAATGATCCTCGTAGCTGCCACAGTTTCTTTAGGAAGACCATATGCAAGTAGTATTTACTCCATCGTTCCTCTGTGTATGGAATTGAATGACTTAGAGAAATCAAAGAACAGTAACGTCACCTCGAGATTCTTTGTCCTATGGGGTTAAGGAGATTTTTTTTTTTTTGTTTTTATCTGATTCCATTTTGGTTTCTCTTCATATCCGATGTTATTTTGCTGGTTTCTCTTCTTATCCGATGTTATTTTGCTGGTTTCTCTTCTTATCCGATGTCATTTTGCTGGTTTCTCTTCTTATCCGATGTTATTTTGCTGGTTTCTCTCCTTATCCGATGTCATTTTGCTGGCTACTCTTCTTATCCGATGTTATTTTGCTGGTTTCTCTTCTTATCCGATGTTATTTTGCTCGTTTCTCTTCTTATCCGATGTTATTTTGCTGGCTACTCTTCTTATCCGATGTTATTTTGCTAGCTACTCTTCTTATCTGATGTTATGTTGCTGGTTTCTCTTCTTATCCGATGTTATTTTGCTGGTTTCTCTTCTTATCCGATGTTATTTTGCTGGTTTCTCTTCTTATCCGATGTTATTTTGCTGGTTTCTCTTCTTATCCGATGTTATTTTGCTGGCTACTCTTCTTATCTGATGTTATTTTGCTGGTTTCTCTTCTTATCCGATGTTATTTTGCTGGTTTCTCTTCTTATCCGATGTTATTTTGCTGGCTTCTCTTCTTATCCGATGTTATTTTGCTGGCTACTCTTCTTATCCGATGTTATTTTGCTGGTTTCTCTTCTTATCCGATGTTATTTTGCTGGTTTCTCTTCTTATCCGATGTTATTTTGCTGGCTACTCTTCTTATCTGATGTTATTTTGCTGGTTTCTCTTTCTATCCGATGTGTATGGAATTGAATGACTTAGAGAAATCAAAGAACAGTAACGTCACCTCGAGATTCTTTGTCCTATGGGGTTTAGGAGATTTTGTTTTTTTGTTTTTATCTGATTCCATTTTGGTTTCTCTTCATATCCGATGTTATTTTGCTGGTTTCTCTTCTTATCCGATGTTATTTTGCTGGTTTCTCTGCTTATCCGATGTCATTTTGCTGGTTTCTCTTCTTATCCGATGTTATTTTGCTGGTTTCTCTCCTTATCCGATGTCATTTTGCTGGTTTCTCTTCTTATCCGATGTTATTTTGCTGGTTTCTCTTCTTATCCGATGTTATTTTGCTGGTTTCTCTTCATATCCGATGTTATTTTACTGGTTTCTTTTCTAATCCGATGTTATTTTGCTGGCTACTCTTTTTATCCGATTTTATTTTGCTGGTTTCTCTTCTTATCCGATGTTATTTTGCTGGTTTCTCTTCTTATCCGATGTTATTTTGCTGGTTTCTCTTCTTATCCGATGTTATTTTGCTGGCTACTCTTCTTATCCGATGTCATTTTGCTGGTTTCTCTTCTTATCCGATGTTATTTTACTGGTTTCTATTTTTATCCGATGTTATTTTGCTGGCTACTCTTCTTATCCGATGTTATTTTGCTGGTTTCTCTTCTTATCCGATGTTATTTTGCTCGTTTCTCTTCTTATCCGATGTTATTTTGCTGGCTACTCTACTTATCTGATGTTATGTTGCTGGTTTCTCTTCTTATCCGATGTTATTTTGCTGGTTTCTCTTCTTCTCCGATGTTATTTTGCTGGTTTCTCTTCTTATCCGATGTTATTTTGCTGGCTACTCTTCTTATCCGATGTTATTTTGCTGGCTACTCTTCTTATCTGATGTTATTTTGCTGGTTTCTCTTCTTATCCGATGTTATTTTGCTGGTTTCTCTTCTTATCCGATGTTATTTTGCTGGCTTCTCTTCTTATCCGATGTTATTTTGCTGGCTACTCTTCTTATCCGATGTTATTTTGCTGGTTTCTCTTCTTATCCGATGTTATTTTGCTGGTTTCTCTTCTTATCCGATGTTATTTTGCTGGCTACTCTTCTTATCTGATGTTATTTTGCTGGTTTCTCTTCTTATCCGATGTTATTTTGCGGGTTTCTCTTCTTATCCGATGTTATTTTGCTGGTTTCTCTTCTTATCCGATGTTATTTTGCTGGCTACTCTTCTTATCTGATGTTATTTTGCTGGCTACTCTTCTTATCTGATGTTATTTTGCTGGTTTCTCTTCTTATCCGATGTTATTTTGCGGGTTTCTCTTCTTATCCGATGTTATTTTGCTGGTTTCTCTTCTTATCCGATGTCATTTTGCTGGTTTCTCTTCTTATCAGATGTTATTTTGCTGGTTTCTCTTCTTATCCGATCTTATTTTGCTGGCTACTCTTCTTATCCGATGTCATTTTGCTGGTTTCTCTTCTTATCAGATGTTATTTTGCTGGTTTCTCTTCTTATCCGATCTTATTTTGCTGGCTACTCTTCTTATCCGATGTTATTTTGCTGGTTTCTCTCCATATCCGATGTTATTTTGCTGGTTTCTCTTTCTATCCGATGTTATTTTGCTGGCTACTCTTCTTATACGATGTCATTTTGCTGGTTTCTCTTCTTATCCGATGCTATTTTGCTGGTTTCTCTTTCTATCCGATGTTATTTTGCTGGCTACTCTTCTTATCCGATGTTATTTTGCTGGCTACTCTTCTTATCCGATGTTATTTTGCTGGTTTCTCTTCTTATCCGATGTTATTTTGCTGGTTTCTCTTCTTATCCGATGTTATTTTGCTGGCTACTCTTCTTATCCGATGTTATTTTGCTGGTTTCTCTTCTTATCCGATGTTATTTTGCTGACAACTTTTCTAATCTGATGTTATTTTGCTGGCTACTCTTCTTATCTGATGTTATTTTGCTGGCTACTCTTCTTATCCGATGTTATTTTGCTGGCTACTCTTCTTATCCGAGGTTATTTTGCTGGCTACTCTTCTTATCTGATGTTATTTTGCTGGTTTCTCTTTTTATCCGATGTTATTTTACTGGTTTCTCTTCTTATCCGATGTTATTTTGCTGGCTTCTCTTCTTATCCGATGTTATTTTGCTGGCTACTCTTCTTATCCGATGTTATTTTGCTGGTTTCTCTTCTGATCCGATGTTATTTTGCTGGCTACTCTTCTTATCCGATGTTATTTTGCTGGCTACTCTTCTTATCCGAGGTTATTTTGCTGGCTACTCTTCTTATCTGATGTTATTTTGCTGGTTTCTCTTTTTATCCGATGTTATTTTACTGGTTTCTCTTCTTATCCGATGTTATTTTGCTGGCTTCTCTTCTTATCCGATGTTATTTTGCTGGCTACTCTTCTTATCCGATGTTATTTTGCTGGTTTCTCTTCTTATCCGATGTTATTTTGCTGGCTACTCTTATCTGATGTTATTTTGCTGGCTACTCTTCTTATCTGATGTTATTTTGCTGGTTTCTCTTCTTATCCGATGTTATTTTGCGGGTTTCTCTTCTTATCCGATGTTATTTTGCTGGTTTCTCTTCTTATCCGATGTTATTTTGCTGGCTACTCTTCTTATCTGATGTTATTTTGCTGGCTACTCTTCTTATCTGATGTTATTTTGCTGGTTTCTCTTCTTATCCGATGTTATTTTGCGGGTTTCTCTTCTTATCCGATGTTATTTTGCTGGTTTCTCTTCTTATCCGATGTCATTTTGCTGGTTTCTCTTCTTATCAGATGTTATTTTGCTGGTTTCTCTTCTTATCCGATCTTATTTTGATGGCTACTCTTCTTATCCGATGTCATTTTGCTGGTTTCTCTTCTTATCAGATGTTATTTTGCTGGTTTCTCTTCTTATCTGATCTTATTTTGCTGGCTACTCTTCTTATCCGATGTTATTTTGCTGGTTTCTCTTCATATCCGATGTTATTTTGCTGGTTTTTCTTTCTATCCGATGTTATTTTGCTGGCTACTCTTCTTATACGATGTCATTTTGCTGGTTTCTCTTCTTATCCGATGTTATTTTGCTGGTTTCTCTTCTTATCCGATGTTATTTTGCTGGCTACTCTTCTTATCTGATGTTATTTTGCTGGTTTCTCTTTCTATCCGATGTGTATGGAATTGAATGACTTAGAGAAATCAAAGAACAGTAACGTCACCTCGAGATTCTTTGTCCTATGGGGTTTAGGAGATTTTGTTTTTTTGTTTTTATCTGATTCCATTTTGGTTTCTCTTCATATCCGATGTTATTTTGCTGGTTTCTCTTCTTATCCGATGTTATTTTGCTGGTTTCTCTGCTTATCCGATGTCATTTTGCTGGTTTCTCTTCTTATCCGATGTTATTTTGCTGGTTTCTCTCCTTATCCGATGTCATTTTGCTGGTTTCTCTTCTTATCCGATGTTATTTTGCTGGTTTCTCTTCTTATCCGATGTTATTTTGCTGGTTTCTCTTCATATCCGATGTTATTTTACTGGTTTCTTTTCTAATCCGATGTTATTTTGCTGGCTACTCTTTTTATCCGATTTTATTTTGCTGGTTTCTCTTCTTATCCGATGTTATTTTGCTGGTTTCTCTTCTTATCCGATGTTATTTTGCTGGTTTCTCTTCTTATCCGATGTTATTTTGCTGGCTACTCTTCTTATCCGATGTCATTTTGCTGGTTTCTCTTCTTATCCGATGTTATTTTACTGGTTTCTATTTTTATCCGATGTTATTTTGCTGGCTACTCTTCTTATCCGATGTTATTTTGCTGGTTTCTCTTCTTATCCGATGTTATTTTGCTCGTTTCTCTTCTTATCCGATGTTATTTTGCTGGCTACTCTACTTATCTGATGTTATGTTGCTGGTTTCTCTTCTTATCCGATGTTATTTTGCTGGTTTCTCTTCTTCTCCGATGTTATTTTGCTGGTTTCTCTTCTTATCCGATGTTATTTTGCTGGCTACTCTTCTTATCCGATGTTATTTTGCTGGCTACTCTTCTTATCTGATGTTATTTTGCTGGTTTCTCTTCTTATCCGATGTTATTTTGCTGGTTTCTCTTCTTATCCGATGTTATTTTGCTGGCTTCTCTTCTTATCCGATGTTATTTTGCTGGCTACTCTTCTTATCCGATGTTATTTTGCTGGTTTCTCTTCTTATCCGATGTTATTTTGCTGGTTTCTCTTCTTATCCGATGTTATTTTGCTGGCTACTCTTCTTATCTGATGTTATTTTGCTGGTTTCTCTTCTTATCCGATGTTATTTTGCGGGTTTCTCTTCTTATCCGATGTTATTTTGCTGGTTTCTCTTCTTATCCGATGTTATTTTGCTGGCTACTCTTCTTATCTGATGTTATTTTGCTGGCTACTCTTCTTATCTGATGTTATTTTGCTGGTTTCTCTTCTTATCCGATGTTATTTTGCGGGTTTCTCTTCTTATCCGATGTTATTTTGCTGGTTTCTCTTCTTATCCGATGTCATTTTGCTGGTTTCTCTTCTTATCAGATGTTATTTTGCTGGTTTCTCTTCTTATCCGATCTTATTTTGCTGGCTACTCTTCTTATCCGATGTCATTTTGCTGGTTTCTCTTCTTATCAGATGTTATTTTGCTGGTTTCTCTTCTTATCCGATCTTATTTTGCTGGCTACTCTTCTTATCCGATGTTATTTTGCTGGTTTCTCTCCATATCCGATGTTATTTTGCTGGTTTCTCTTTCTATCCGATGTTATTTTGCTGGCTACTCTTCTTATACGATGTCATTTTGCTGGTTTCTCTTCTTATCCGATGCTATTTTGCTGGTTTCTCTTTCTATCCGATGTTATTTTGCTGGCTACTCTTCTTATCCGATGTTATTTTGCTGGCTACTCTTCTTATCCGATGTTATTTTGCTGGTTTCTCTTCTTATCCGATGTTATTTTGCTGGTTTCTCTTCTTATCCGATGTTATTTTGCTGGCTACTCTTCTTATCCGATGTTATTTTGCTGGTTTCTCTTCTTATCCGATGTTATTTTGCTGACAACTTTTCTAATCTGATGTTATTTTGCTGGCTACTCTTCTTATCTGATGTTATTTTGCTGGCTACTCTTCTTATCCGATGTTATTTTGCTGGCTACTCTTCTTATCCGAGGTTATTTTGCTGGCTACTCTTCTTATCTGATGTTATTTTGCTGGTTTCTCTTTTTATCCGATGTTATTTTACTGGTTTCTCTTCTTATCCGATGTTATTTTGCTGGCTTCTCTTCTTATCCGATGTTATTTTGCTGGCTACTCTTCTTATCCGATGTTATTTTGCTGGTTTCTCTTCTTATCCGATGTTATTTTGCTGGCTACTCTTCTTATCCGATGTTATTTTGCTGGCTACTCTTCTTATCCGAGGTTATTTTGCTGGCTACTCTTCTTATCTGATGTTATTTTGCTGGTTTCTCTTTTTATCCGATGTTATTTTACTGGTTTCTCTTCTTATCCGATGTTATTTTGCTGGCTTCTCTTCTTATCCGATGTTATTTTGCTGGCTACTCTTCTTATCCGATGTTATTTTGCTGGTTTCTCTTCTTATCCGATGTTATTTTGCTGGCTACTCTTATCTGATGTTATTTTGCTGGCTACTCTTCTTATCTGATGTTATTTTGCTGGTTTCTCTTCTTATCCGATGTTATTTTGCGGGTTTCTCTTCTTATCCGATGTTATTTTGCTGGTTTCTCTTCTTATCCGATGTTATTTTGCTGGCTACTCTTCTTATCTGATGTTATTTTGCTGGCTACTCTTCTTATCTGATGTTATTTTGCTGGTTTCTCTTCTTATCCGATGTTATTTTGCGGGTTTCTCTTCTTATCCGATGTTATTTTGCTGGTTTCTCTTCTTATCCGATGTCATTTTGCTGGTTTCTCTTCTTATCAGATGTTATTTTGCTGGTTTCTCTTCTTATCCGATCTTATTTTGATGGCTACTCTTCTTATCCGATGTCATTTTGCTGGTTTCTCTTCTTATCAGATGTTATTTTGCTGGTTTCTCTTCTTATCTGATCTTATTTTGCTGGCTACTCTTCTTATCCGATGTTATTTTGCTGGTTTCTCTTCATATCCGATGTTATTTTGCTGGTTTTTCTTTCTATCCGATGTTATTTTGCTGGTTACTCTTCTTATACGATGTCATTTTGCTGGTTTCTCTTCTTATCCGATGCTATTTTGCTGGCTACTCTTCTTATCCGATGTTATTTTGCTGGCTACTCTTCTTATCCGATGTTATTTTGCTGGTTTCTCTTCTTATCCGATGTTATTTTGCTGGTTTCTCTTCTTATCCGATGTTATTTTGCTGGCAACTTTTCTAATATGATGTTATTTTGCTGGCTACTCTTCTTAACTGATGTTATTTTGCTGGTTTCTCTTCTTATCCGATGTTATTTTGCTGGTTTCTCTTCTTATCCGATGTTATTTACTGGTTTCTTTTCTTATCCGATGTTATTTTGCTGGCTACTCTTCTTATCCGATGTCATTTTGCTGGTTTCTCTTCTTATCCGATGTTATTTTGCTGCTTTCTCTTCTTATCCGATGTTATTTTGCTGGTTTCTCTTCTTATCCGATGTTATTTTGCTGGCTACTCTTCTTATCCGATGTTATTTTGCTGGCTACTCTTCTTATCCGATGTTATTTTGCTGGCTACTCTTCTTCTCCGATGTTATTTTGCTGGTTTCTCTTCTTATCCGATGTTATTTTGCTGGTTTCTCTTCTTATCCGATGTTATTTTGCTGGTTTCTCTTTCTATCCGATGTTATTTTGCTGGCTACTCTTCTTATCCGATGTCATTTTGCTGGTTTCTCTTCTTATCCGATATTATTTTGCTGGTTTCTCTTCTTATCCGATGTTATTTTGCTGGCTACTCTTCTTATCCGATGTTATTTTGCTGGTTTCTCTTCTTATCCGATGTTATTTTGCTGGTTTCACTTCTTATCCGATGTTATTTTGCTGGTTTCTCTTCTTATCCGATGTTATTTTCCTGGCAACTTTTCTAATCTGATGTTATTTTGCTGGCTACTCTTCTTATCTGGTGTTATTTTGCTGGCTACTCTTCTTATCCGATGTTATTTTGCTGGTTTCTCTACTTATCCGATGTTATTTTGCTGGCAACTTTCTAATCTGATGTTATTTTGCTGGCTACTCTTCTTATCCGATGTTATTTTGCTGGTTTCTCTTCTTATCCGATGTTATTTTGCTGGCAACTTTTCTAATCTGATGTTATTTTGCTGGCTACTCTTCTTATCCAATGTTATTTTGCTGGTTTCTCTTCTTATCCGATGTTATTTTGCTGGTTTCTCTTCTTATCCGATGTTATTTTGCTGGCAACTTTTCTAATCTGATGTTATTTTGCTGGCTACTCTTCTTATCCAATGTTATTTTGCTGGTTTCTCTTCTTATCCGATGTTATTTTGCTGGTTTCTCTTCTTATCCGATCTTATTTTGCTGGTTTCTCTTCTTATCCGATGTTATTTTGCTGGCTACTCTTCTTATCCGATGTTATTTTGTGTGGCTACTCTTCTTACCTCATGTTATTTTGCTGGTTTCTCTTCTTATCCGATGTTATTTTGCTGGTTTCTCTTCTTATCCGATGTTATTTTGCTGGCTACTCTTCTTATCCGATGTTATTTTGCTGGTTTCTCTTCTTATCCGATGTCATTTTGCTGGTTTCTCTTCTTATCAGATGTTATTTTGCTGGTTTCTCTTCTTATCCGATCTTATTTTGCTGGCTACTCTTCTCATCCGATGTTATTTTGCTGGCTACTCTTCTTATCTGATGTTATTTTGTTGGTTTCTCTTCTTATCCGATGTTATTTTGCTGGTTTCTCTTCTTATCCGATGTTATTTTGCTGGCTACTCTTCTAATCCGATGTTATTTTGCTGGTTTCTCTTCTTATCCGATGTTATTTTGCTGGTTTCTCTTCTTATCCGATGTTATTTTGCTGGCTACTCTTCTTATCCGATGTTATTTTGCTGGCTACTGTTCTTATCCGATGTTATTTTGCTGGCTACTCTTCTTATCCGATGTTATTTTGCTGGTTTCTCTTCATATCCGATGTTATTTTGCTGGCTACTCCTCTTATCCGGTGTTATTTTGCTGGTTTCTCTTCTTATCCGATGTTATTTTGCTTGTTTCTCTTCTTATCCGATGTTATTTTGCTGGTTTCTATTCTTATCCGATGTTATTTTGCTGGCTACTCTTTTTATCCGATGTTATTTTGCTGGCTACTGTTCTTATCCGATGTTATTTTGCTGGCTACTCTTCTTATCCGATGTTATTTTGCTGGTTTCTCTTCATATCCGATGTTATTTTGCTGGCTACTCTTCTTATCCGATGTTATTTTGCTGGTTTCTCTTCTAATCCGATGTTATTTTGCTGGCTACTCTTCTTATCCGATGTTATTTTGCTGGCTACTCTTCTTATCCGATGTTATTTTGCTGGTTTCTCTTCATATCCGATGTTATTTTGCTGGTTTCTCTTCTTATCCGATGTTATTTTGCTGGTTTCTCTTCTTATCCGATGTTATTTTGCTGGCTACTCTTCTTATCCGATGTTATTTTGTGTGGCTACTCTTCTTACCTCATGTTATTTTGCTGGTTTCTCTTCTTATCCGATGTTATTTTGCTGGTTTCTCTTCTTATCCGATGTTATTTTGCTGGCTACTCTTCTTATCCGATGTTATTTTGCTGGTTTCTCTTCTTATCCGATGTCATTTTGCTGGTTTCTCTTCTTATCAGATGTTATTTTGCTGGTTTCTCTTCTTATCCGATCTTATTTTGCTGGCTACTCTTCTTATCCGATGTTATTTTGCTGGTTTCTCTTCATATCTGATGTTATTTTGCTGGTTTTTCTTTCTATCCGACGTTATTTTGCTGGCTACTGTTCTTATACGATGTCATTTTGCTGGTTTCTCTTCTTATCCGATGCTATTTTGCTGGTTTCTCTTTCTATCCGATGTTATTTTGCTGGCTACTCTTCTTATCCGATGTTATTTTGCTGGCTACTCTTCTTATCCGATGTTATTTTGCTGGTTTCTCTTCTTATCCGATGTTATTTTGCTGGTTTCTCTTCTTATCCGATGTTATTTTGCTGGCAACTTTTCTAATAGGATGTTATTTTGCTGGCTACTCTTCTTAACTGATGTTATTTTGCTGGTTTCTCTTCTTATCCGATGTTATTTTGCTGGCTACTCTTCTTATCCGATGTCATTTTGCTGGTTTCTCTTCTTATCCGATGTTATTTTGCTGCTTTCTCTTCTTATCCGATGTTATTTTGCTGGTTTCTCTTCTTATCCGATGTTATTTTGCTGGCTACTCTTCTTATCCGATGTTATTTTGCTGGCTACTCTTCTTATCCGATGTTATTTTGCTGGCTACTCTTCTTATCTGATGTTATTTTGCTGGTTTCTCTTCGTATCCGATGTTATTTTGCTGGTTTCTCTTCTTATCCGATGTTATTTTGCTGGTTTCTCTTTCTATCCGATGTTATTTTGCTGGCTACTCTTCTTATCCGATGTCATTTTGCTGGTTTCTCTTCTTATCCGATATTATTTTGCTGGTTTCTCTTCTTATCCGATGTTATTTTACTGGTTTCTCTTCTTATCCGATGCTATTTTGCTGGCTACTCTTCTTATCCGATGTTATTTTGCTGGTTTCTCTTCTTATCCGATGTTATTTTGCTGGTTTCACTTCTTATCCGATGTTATTTTGCTGGTTTCTCTTCTTATCCGATGTTATTTTCCTGGCAACATTTCTAATCTGATGTTATTTTGCTGGCTACTCTTCTTATCTGGTGTTATTTTGCTGGCTACTCTTCTTATCCGATGTTATTTTGCTGGTTTCTCTACTTATCCGATGTTATTTTGCTGGCAACTTTCTAATCTGATGTTATTTTGCTGGCTACTCTTCTTATCCGATGTTATTTTGCTGGTTTCTCTTCTTATCCGATGTTATTTTGCTGGCAACTTTTCTAATCTGATGTTATTTTGCTGGCTACTATTCTTATCTGATGTTATTTTGCTGGCTACTCTTCTAATCTGATGTTTTTTTGCTGGTTTCTCTTCTTATCCGATGTTATTTTGCTGGTTTCTCTTCTTATCCGATGTTATTTTGCTGGCTACTCTTCTTATCCGATGTCATTTTGCTGGTTTCTCTTTTTATCCGATGTTATTTTACTGGTTTCTCTTCTTATCCGATGTTATTTTGCTGGCTACTCTTCTTATCCGATGTTATTTTGCTGGCTACTCTTCTTATCCGATGTTATTTTGCTGGTTTCTCTTCTTATCCGATGTTATTTTGCTGGTTTCTCTTCTTATCCGATGTTATTTTGCTGGCTACTCTTCTTATCCGATGTTATTTTGCTGGCTACTCTTCTTATCTGATGTTATTTTGTTGGTTTCTCTTCTTATCCGATGTTATTTTGCTGGTTTCTCTTCTTATCCGATGTTATTTTGCTGGCTACTCTTCTAATCCGATGTTATTTTGCTGGTTTCTCTTCTTATCCGATGTTATTTTGCTGGTTTCTCTTCTTATCTGATGTTATTTTGCTGGCTACTCTTCTTATCCGATGTTATTTTGCTGGCTACTGTTCTTATCCGATGTTATTTTGCTGGCTACTCTTCTTATCCGATGTTATTTTGCTGGTTTCTCTTCATATCCGATGTTATTTTGCTGGTTACTCCTCTTATCCGGTGTTATTTTGCTGGTTTCTCTTCTTATCCGATGTTATTTTGCTGGTTTCTCTTCTTATCCGATGTTATTTTGCTGGCTACTCTTCTTATCCGATGTTATTTTGTGTGGCTACTCTTCTTATCCGATGTTATTTTGCTGGTTTCTCTTCTTATCCGATGTTATTTTGCTGGTTTCTCTTCTTATCCGATGTTATTTTGCTGGCTACTCTTCTTATCCGATGTTATTTTGCTGGTTTCTCTTCTTATCCGATGTTATTTTGCTGGTTTCTCTTCTTATCCGATGTTATTTTGCTGGCTACTCTTCTTATCCGATGTTATTTTGCTGGCTACTCTTCTTATCTGATGTTATTTTGCTGGTTTCTCTTCATATCCGATGTTATTTTGCTGGCTACTTTTCTTACCCGATGTTATTTTGCTGGTTTCTCTTCTTATCCGATGTTATTTTGCTGGTTTCTCTTCTCATCCGATGTTATTTTGCTGGTTTCTCTTCTTATCCGATGTTATTTTGCTGGTTTCTCTTCATATCCGATGTTATTTTGCTGGTTTCTCTTCTTATCCGATGTTATTTTGCTGGTTTCTCTTCTAATCCAATGTTATTTTGCTGGTTTCTCTTCTTATCCGATGTCATTTTGCTGGTTTCTCTTCTTATCCGATGTTATTTTGCTGGTTTCTCTTCTAATCCAATGTTATTTTGTTGGTTTCTCTTCTAATCCGATGTTATTTTGCTGGTTTCTCTTCTAATCCGATGTTATTTTGCTGGTTTCTCTTCTAATCCGATGTTATTTTACTGGTTTCTCTTCTTATCCGATTTTATTTTCCTAGTTTCTCTTCTTATCCGATTTTCTTTTGCTGGTTTCTCTTCTTATCCGATGTTATTTTGCTGGTTTCTCTTCTTATCTGATTTTATTTTGCTGGTTTCTCTTCTTATCCGATTTTATTTTGCTGGTTTCTCTTCTTATCCGATGTTATTTTGCTGGTTTCTCTTCTTGGTCTATGAAGGCTGTTGAGGAATTATAGAGAAAAATGATTTTTTTTTCAACTCCATTGGATTTGGGATTTTTACATGTACTTCATCATCATCATCATCATATCGTGCTGGTAGCACGGATATCCCTGACCCTCTCTCGCCACTCCTCCCTATCGTTCATCGCCCTAGGTAGGTCTTCAGGACAACATCCTGTATCCTCTCATAGCTGCTGAATGTACGTTCGAGCTGGTCGCCCTGCTTTTGCGCGGCCATGTGTGGGGATCCATAAGAGTACATCTCTTATGAGTTCATCTCTGCTTCTCCAGCGATGTCCTGCATGTCTGGTTCGTCTAACTTGAATAGTTTTCGTGACAGGGGGCAGGTGGCCGTACAGTTGGTGTCTTGTGGGGTGTTGCTGCCAGGACTTGTTCAGGATTGCACGCAGCATTCTTGTGTAATTGCCATCTAGTTTCTTTTCCAGCCGTTTTGTTAGCGTCCATGTAGTGCATCCATATAGCAGTATCGATGTGACCGCTGCCTGGAAGAAACTGCGTTTCATTTTATCGGTTAGGTCTGATTTCCATATAATCGATAGCCTATTGATAGCTGTCCATGCTTTCGTTAGCCTCGTTTCGATGTCCTTTTCGGTTGATTCGACGCTGCTTCCTAGGTACGTGAATTTGTCTACTAGTTTAAGTGGGGTTCCTTCTAGAGTGGAGATGTCCCCCGTTTGGTTATAGCACATATATTCCGTTTTGTGTGCATTAACATAGAGGCCTATGCTTGCTGCTGCTCGTTCCAAACTATGCAGAAGAGTTTCGGCTTGGTCAGGTGTATTTGCCAGTATCGCTATGTCATCGGCGTAGTCGGTGTCGGTAATTGTTGTTGCGGGGTATCTTCTGCTTCTTTTCTTCGTCAGTTCGAAGTCATTCTCTTTGATTTTGTCAATCGATGTTCTAAGTACGTAGTCTAGTAAGGAAATGTCTTCCTGGACTATTTCAAAACTGTCATTTTTCCCAAATCATTCGTTGAAATTCAGTGGTCACTTTGGGGATTGTGATGTATTGCCATACAACTATACAAATATACGGATACGTACAATGTTCATTTGCATACGAATCCCGAAACACTGACGACTTTCTTTAGTTCAGGTACGAAACTTTTATTACCTTCTTGACTTTTAGGTTTTCAACACGAGGAGAGAGAAACACAGTTTTTACTATGCTGACTGTTCCATCTGATCCAACAACGCGCGGACATCCCGTAGTCCATAACTGGTCTGGTCCAAAAATCAACTCGCTTCGTCCAGCTTCAAATCTCAACTAACTGCTTTTTTTCAAAAATCACCCAAAATCCTCAGCCCATCGCTTCCGGGCATGACATCATTCACATCCCCAGTCCCATTTTCGATCCGGAGTTTTTATTATGACATCTGTGATTGTCATATCCTCCCCGCGCGAGCGTGAACACCTGCACTCAATCTGTGCCCCTACACGTCCACTAAGCTGAATAGTTCTAAGCCTAACTAAACCGAAAGATAAGATATAACCCTCGAAAAATGATAATATAAAAAAATCCTCCCGCTATTATATAACAATTGATAATGTCATTTTTTCGCCGTTTTATGTTGAATTTTGCTAAGTCCATTATATTGTGTTTTAGTTGTGGTTCATTATTTGGTGTTTTTAGTCTTGGGTCGTTGGTAACAGAAACAGCTGCTACTAGTGGAAAAGTTAACCTGCGTGCCGCATAAAAACGGATAAGTGAGGCCTTTCACCAACAGCAAGAAAGATTTAAGTTTTGTCTCTTCGCCGGTCACTGCTGAAAGAGAACATGTTTCTTTCTTTTGTCGAGATGGTTTGTTTTTTGCGTATGCGTCGCCCCTTTTTAGTTTGGGGCTTCTGGAAGTTTCTGCATATTGTTTATATTTATTTTTCTAAATCTTATTTGATTTTTTTTTTATTACCGGCAGTTCGTGTTCCTTTAACGATTCGACGGATTGTCAGAATCTGTCAAGCTGTGGAGCTATTTATTCTAAAGCCGATCTGGTTTTTTCAAAGAATTTTCTCGATTTCGGGTTGGATACAATTGGGAAGCAGGGCATTGTAAACCTAAGTAGCTATAACAATAAGAGTCATGACTCAGTAGTTCTTAGTGATTCTAAATAATTCAAAATACGATTGATTTTTTATGCAAGGAGTAAGAGATATGCTGAGAAATAGGTATTTCTCGTGGCTTGCTTCTGATACCAGGTACTTGTCTATTCGATTTGGTTAGCAAGCTAGATTAGCAAACCTACACGAGTGAGTTCGAGTCTCATTGGCTGCCCCATTCATTCGGCCTTGTGCCAAATCGAAGCAAAGAGCTTCGTAAATTACTACTCGTCTATTCGATTTGGAAGACTAAAACTTTTACTGTCCGGGTTAAGGGTCAAACCCACATTATCCTTCCAATGTTCTCTCACCTGCCATCTGAGAGGTATCCCTTTACGACTTAAAAAAAAAACTTCACCAACATTTTCAGACTGTCCAGCATGAACTTCAAAGGATGGTTCCTACGCAGTCTGCAATTTGTAATTTATTTAGTCTGTAACCGGTAATGGGTACTTTTCATGAAACTCTAGTCCCCTTCGACTCAACATAGTATTCCTTGTTGACTGTCTGTCCAGTGGGAACCCAGTGCATGTAGATCATGCCAGTGCTGTGAAAAAAAGAAATCATCAAAAGTTTGTAGGTGGATTTGCTCTGTCTAGCCTTCTTGGGCCTGGGAGGGTCAGCATGCTTTAACTGGGAACTCTGTCTCTTTGTCTCTGGGTCATAGCAATAGATTGAGCTTTCATCGCAGGTCACCAGTGCATCAAGAACTGCGGGTTCTGAATTGATCAGCTTAACCATCTCCCTGCTGTCATGACAATGTCTTTCTTTCTGATCTTCTCTGAGTACCCTTGGGACAGAGTTCGCGCAAATCTTCCGCATCTTCAGTTCCTCGCGAACAATTCTGTGTACAGTTCCCACACTGACATCAAACTGTGCACTTATTGTCTCTATAGACACTCGATGGTCCTTATCCATGAAATTCTTTATTTGGCCAAGCAAATCTAGTGTTCTGACTTCCTTACTCCTCCCACACCTCTCATCATCCCTCACAGACTGCCTGCCTTCCTTGAATCTCTTATGCCACTCAAAAACTGATGCTCGATTCATGCAAGATGGTCAGTCCAAAAGCAGTCTGAAGCATTCCATACGTTTCTGTGGCATTTTTTCCAAGTTTAAAACAGAGTTTTACAGCATATCTTTCTTCTAAAGTGTGCTCATGTCCAGATTGCCTTTTTGAAATTCACCAGCTGTGACAATCAGGCATTAGTAGGGTGTATTCCAATTGCTGCTGTAGCTGTTCATTTGAATCTGAAATCATGAAAATTGGTCAGTCATCTCATAACATCTATAGCAATAACAAAGTGAATTTTCAAGAGTCTATGACAATTTTAAATGCCTATACAAAAAAAAGCTCAAAATTGGGCAACTGTTATCGTTAATAACTTTCCTGCTGCTAATTAGGAACAACCAAACTCCATCCAGACTCAGGGGAGAAATGAATATCCTGTACATTAGGTTTTTATGTAATCTACCAAATATACAATTTTAGTAAAGTAAGCCTGACCAAATGTACTCTCGGTCAGGGGGTGTCCTCGTGGTGTAATGGTTACAGCGTTGGACTGCAGAATTGTAGTAAGCGAGTTCGAATTCCAGTCATGCTATTATGTTCACTTTCGTGCAAACACCATTGGGAAAGGTATGAACCCCATTATCCTTGCAGCTATGGGTTAAATAATACCACTACTGTTCTTCTAGGAGAATGGCTTTGGCATTAAATAACCTACAAAAGTTGGTATGCCATTAAACAAAGAAATCAAATCAATACTCTCTTCCTTTGACCAGCCAGGTCAAATATACACTTCTCCAAAGGTTAGCCTGCTCAAAATATACTCTTTTACTAAGATTGCCCTGATCAAATATAATCTTTTGCTAAATTTAGCTTTGTCAAATGTACTCTTTTCCTTATCCAGCCTGGTCAAATATACACTTCCGCTGTTAGGCTGCTCAAATATACTCTTCTGCTGAGGTTAGCCAGTTCAAATATATCCTTTCCCTAAAATTGACCTGGTCAAATACTCACTTCTCCAAAGGTTAGCCTGCTCAAGTATACTCTTTTACTTAGATTACCCTGATCAAATATCATCTTCTGCTAAGTTTAGCTTTGTCAAATGTACTCTTTTCCTTAGACCAGCCTGGTCAAATATATTCTTCTACTAAGGTTAGCCAGTTCAAATATATTCTTTCCCTAAAATTAACCTGGTCAAATACACACTTCTCCAAAGGTTAGCCTGCTCAAATACACTCTTTTACTAAGATTACCCTGATCAAATATCATCTTCTGCTAAGTTTAGCTTTGTCAAATGTACTCTTTTCCTTAGACCAGCCTGGTCAAATATACACTCCTACTTAGGTTAGCCTGCTCAAATACATTCTTTCCCTAAAATTAGCCTGCTCAAATATACTCTTAAGTATAGTTTGATTAAATATATTTTTCTGTTAAACCATCAAACCATTTGGCCTTCAGATGGAGCCAATTCTCCAAGAATCCACAATTTCTGTTACAAATGTACATAAAAGCATCCTACCACAAATACCACCTTGGATCATTAAAAAACCACAAGTAATCCTCCAATTAAACAAACTCCCTAAAATAAAAACACATCCCAGCACTTATCTGGAAAAATTTCACACTATCCTCTTTCACCATCCTGACTATCTCCATTCCATATACTGACTTGAGACCCCAAATCAATAAATTCTTTCTTACAAAATGGCAACAACACTGGCATAACAATATTAACAACAAACTCTTCCAAATAAAGCCCACTTTGGGAGAATAGAGACCAGCCTTCAGAAAGTCAAGTAAGGAACAAGTCATTATATCTCAATTGTGGATTGGCCACACAAGTCTCACTCATTCTTTTATGCTCAAGCAGGTACAGCCACCACAATGTTTGACATGCCAGACACCTTACACCATTAAACATGTGCTTGTGGAATGTGAAGCTCTAACTATCACCAGAGAGCGGCATTTTAAAACAGATAATATGAGAGATATGTTTGAAAATGTCCACATGGATGATGTTCTCTCTTTTTTGAGAGATACAGGGTTATACCTAAAAATGTAACTCTTTTCCAAATTCTGGAAAATTCAGCCATCCGACTTACCAATCAACTAAGTACAAATAAATTACTGTTGAATAGCAATATTTGAAACCATTAAATCTCTGTGAGTAAAACTGTAGAGAGAAATAATAACAACAACTTGACAGTGCAAACAAATTATATTAGATAAACTATCTTATGTTAGATAGAAGTACTTGAAACCATTTAATTGTGTGCAAGTAAATGAGCTATGTCTTTTTTTAAGATATGTTCTCTACAATATAAGCATTTGCAGATCATGCATATCTAATATTTGTGAACTGGATTTGGCATTAAATAACCCATAGTGGTTGATATGCCATAAAACCAAAACAACCAACCAACAAACTTCTGGTAAGGTTATCCTAATCAAATATATTCTTTCCTAAAAATTAGCCTGCTCGATTATACTATTTTCCTAAGATTAGTCTGGTCAAATATACTCTCCTGCTAAGGTTATTTTCTTCAAATATACCCTTTTGCAAAGATTAATCTGATCAAACATACACTTCTGTTAAGATTAATCTCAGCAAACATACAGTTTTTTTAAGATTAATTTGATCAAACATACAGTTTTGCTAAGAAAAATCTGATCAAACATACAGTTTTGCAAAGATTAATCTGATCAAAAATACACTTTTGCTAAGATTAATCTGATCAAAAATACGCTTTTGCTAAGATTAATCTGAGCAAACTTACACGTTTGTAAAGATTAATCTGATCAAACATACACTTTTGTAAAGATTAATCTGATCAAACGTTCACTTTTGTTAAGATTAATCTGATCAAACATACACTTTTGCTAAGATTAATCTCATCAAACATACACTTTTGCTAAGATCAATCTGAGCAAACATACACTTTTGCTAAGATTAATCTCATCAAACATACACTTTTGCTAAGATCAATCTGAGCAAACTTACACTTTTTTTAAGATTAATCTGATCAAACATACACTTTTGTAAAGATTAATCTAATCAAACATACACTTTTGCTAAGATTAATCTGATCAAACATACACTTCTGTTAAGATTAATCTAATCAAACATACGCTTTTGCTAAGATTAATCTAATCAAACATACACTTTTGCTAAGATCAATCTGATCAAATGTACACTTCTCTTAAGATTAATTTGATCAAACATATACTTTTGCTAAGATTAATCTGATCAAACAGACACTTTTGCTAAGATCAATCTGATCAAACATACAGTTTTGCTAAGATTAATTTGATTAAATATACATTCTTTTTTGATCAGATTATCCTAGTCAAATATACACTTTTGCTTAAGATAACCTAGTCAAATATACCTTTCTACTAAGATTACCTTTGTCAATGATACTTGTTTACTGTGATATGTCTGGTCAAAAAATCCTTCTGCTTAATTTAACCTGTTCCAATATACTATTTTCATAAATTTGGCCAGGTAATATATACAAAATTGCTAAGGTTAACATGGTCAAATATTCTCTTCTGTTAAGATCAGCCTGTTCAAAAATACTCTTCTACTAATATTATTCTGTTCAAATATAGACTTTTGCTGAGATTAACTTTGTCAAATATACTATTTTACAAAGGATAGCCTGATGAAATATAAGATTATGGTGGGGATAGCCTGGTTGAACATAATCTCCTGTTAAGATTAGCCTGATCAAATATACTATTTTGCAGGTCAAATATATAAGATGCGTTCACAAAGTTCTGAGCCTCACTCAGAAAGGTGAGCATAGTTAAACATTTTAGTTGTGACAACACAGGACCACTTTTTATAAAATTAGAATGCCTGAATCAGTTTTTCTAAGATTATTCAGGTTAAAAATATTATTTTGTTAAGTGTAGCTGGATCAAATATACTATTTCCTAAGGATAGTTTGGTCAAATATTCTATTTTGGTAGGCATAACCTGGTCCAATATAATGTTCTGCTAAGAACAGCTTGATCAAATATACTATTTCGCTACGGTTAACCTTGTCAAATACCTTTTTTTTGCTAAGGTTAGTTTGGTGAAATTGCCTGTCTTGATCTGGTTAACCTGATCAAGTATAATATTTTATGAAGAATCACCTTGTCAAATATCCTCTTTTGCTAAAGTTAGCCTTGTGAAATATATTATTTTCTCAAGGTTAGTCTGGTTAAGTAAAACTATTTTTGCTAAGGATAACCAGATGAAATATGCTCTTCTCCTAAGGTTAGTTTGGTCAAATTTACTTTTCTGTAAAGGTTCATCATCATCATGTCGTGCTGGTAGCACAGATATCCCTGACCCTCTCTCGCCACTTTTCCCTATCGTTCATCGCCTCAGGCAGGTCTTCCGGACAACATCCCATATCCTCACATAGTTGCTGAATGTATGTTCGTGCTGGCCGTCCTGCTTTTGCCTGGCCATGTGTGGGGGTCCACAAGAGTAGATTACTTATGAGTTTGTCCCTGCTTCTCCAGCAGTGTCCTGCATGTCTGGTTCGTAGTTTGATAAAATAAACTGTTTTACTGAGGTCAGCCTAGCGATGCCAAGTAAAGATTGAAGGTAGAGTTAATGGATATCTTGGAATCAACACTCAACTGCAAATGACGAGACACAATTACAAATAAACTTAAATCTTTAAACTACATTACCACCCTCTTAGAAACCATTATTCACTATTAAAGAATTTACGAGCTGCCTTCAATAGGTTTCCAGGCTTTTTTTTCGTATGGGCACTTTTATTGATAGTACACTCATGAAACTCTAGTCCCCTTTGAAGTAAGCTCCTCCAGCTGCAATGCACTTGTTGCACCGTTCTAACACCTTCTAGAAGGCCCCATGGATGTCCTCTAGTATGAGTGTGTCAATGACCTTCGTCACAGCCTCTTTCATCTCCTCAATTGTCTCATAACGACAGCTTCAAAGTTTTTCCTTGAGCTTAGGGAATAAGCAAAAGTCACAGGGAGCAAGGTCTGGACTACAGGGCAGCTGAGGAACTGTCATGATGCCCATCTTGGTCAAATAGTCAGTGACAAGGATGGAGTTGTGGACTGGTGCATTGTCCTGGTGGAAATGCCACTGAGCCGATTTGAAGAGTGCTGGCCTCTTCCCTAGGAATCTCTTCCTGAACTCCCTTAAAACCTCAACATAGTATTCCTTGTTGACTGTCTGTCCAGTGGGAACCCAGTGCATGTAGATCATGCCAGTGCTGTGAAAAAAGGGATCATCAAATGTTTGTGCGTGAATTTGCTCTGTCTGGCCATGCTTCTATTGGGAACACTGTCTCTTGGTCTCTGGATCATAGCAGTAGATCGAGCTTTCATAGCAGGTCACCAGAGCATCAAGAACTGCGGGATCTGAATTGATCAGCTTAACCATCTCCCTGCTGTCATGACAATGTCTTTCTTTCTGATCTTCTCTGAGTACCCTTGGGACAAACTTCGTGCAAATCTTCCGCATCTTCAGTTCCTCGCGAACAATTCTGTGTACAGTTCCCACACTGATATCAAACTGTGCACTTATTGTCTCTATAGACACTCGATGGTCCTTATCCATGAAATTCTTTATTTCGTCAATCAACTCTAGTGTTCTGACTTTCTTACTCCTCCCACACCACTCATCATCCCTCATAGACTGCCTGCCTACCTTGAATCTCTTATGCCACTCAAAAACTGATGCTCGATTCATGCAAGATGGTCAGTCCAAAAGCAGTCTGAAGCATTCCATACGTTTCTGTGGCATTTTTTCCAAGTTTAAAACAGAGTTTTATTGCATATCTTTCTTCTAAAGTGTGCTCATGTCCAGATTGCCTTTTTGAAATTCACCAGCTGTGACAATCAGGCATTAGTAGGGTGTATTCCAATTGCTGCTGTAGCTGTTCATTTGAATCTGAAATCATAAAAATTGGTCAGTCATCTCATAAGATGTATAGCAATATCATAGTGAATTTTCAAGAGTCTACAACAATTTTAAATGCCTATGCAAAAAAGTCTGGAAAATTTATTGAAGGCACCTCATATATCTTTTTAATACAGTACTTTTTTGCAAGTTTAGTCAAATTTCAAAAGTGTTTATTATATTTCACTTTCAGTTTAACTGTGTATATGTGCTTTATATATCTTTTAACCAGCCCATTGGCTTAGTGGTAGAGTGTTCACCAATGGCCCGGGAGACCAGGGTTTAATCTCAGGTCGATTCAGACCAAAGACTCAAAATGTGGTACTTGATACCTCCTTGCTTAACACTCAGCATTATAAGTTACGGATCAAGGGTAAAGTGTAGTAATCCAAGGAAAGGAGTAGTGCTCTCTCCTACACCTCGGTGCTGTCACTATTGAAAAGGGAGCTTTTGGGTAGCCCCCGACTACGGTCGCCAACTTTACTTTACTCTATATCTCTTAAATAAGTGTGTGTGTGTGTGTGTGTGTGTGTATTCCAATTCTCATCTAGTAAGCAAGCTAATTCTGTACATTGTTTATTTGCCTGTCCGATCATATCAATTTAAGTCTGTTTAACAGTGAATATATATTTCAGCCTGTTTCCAGCTATCTAACTTTTGTATGTTACCCAGGCGGCTGGGGCTGTAGAATACACTGACTGCACCTTTGCAAAGAGGTAAGACCCACCCCCCACAAAGTGTGTCCTGGTAGTGAGGCTCCAGTAATGCTAGAGCTTTGGGCAATGTGGAGTACACCTTCATTGCCATCGCTCCCAGGTCTACTCTGGCCTGGAGTGGTAGCACCTGACATGGTCCTATCTATGGATCAAATAGAACTAAACTATGTATTTATGTTAAACTGAATTGGTTGAAATAGAACTGTTTTTGTATGCTAAACTGAATTGTCTGAAATTGAAGTGTTTTTGACATTAAAACTGTACTTATGCTAAACTGAATTGTTTGCAATGGAACTGTTTTGACATTTAACTGTGTATAAACAAAAACTATACTTATATTAAACTGAATTGTTTGAATTAGAAATGTTTGACTAAACTGAATAGCTTGAAATAGAAATGTTTTTGACATTTAAATCATATACTAAAACTAAACTGAATTGTGTGAAATAGAACAATTTAATTGTCTTTAATTGGAATCATTTTGAGATGAGGCTTCTTAATCTGAGAATTAATTTTTATTTATTGCGGACTTTTTGTCTTCATCTTGGTAGTTTTTTAAAAGTTTTTTTTGTGTTGTTTCTTCTTTTCACTACGTTTCGGCCAAATTTCACCTCTGGCTTTCTTCAGGTGATTTTACTGCGACCTCGGATAGGAATGCTGAGTCTTGTAACCGTATCCCCAGTAATTACTGCCTTCCTGAGTTGTTGTCTGTCGCACCACGTTTTTGACCAAGTAAACCTCTGGCTGGCTTGGGTAAGATTCTTCAGGTGATTTACCGGATAGAGGCGTTGAGTCTCTATGGTTCCAGGTGAGCATTGTCAGAAGATAGCGGTTTCAAATCCTATCCAAGCCGGCCAGAGGTTTTTGACCAAGTAAACGTAGTGAAAAGAAGAAACAACCCAAAAAAACCCAAAAAAAACCCAACCAAGATGAGGACAAAAAGTCCGCAATAGATAAAAATTAATTCCTAGAACGTTTTATTCGTATAAAAATGGATTTGGCATTAAATAACCTACAAAGGTTGATATGCCATAAAAACCAAACAAACAATAATTTTTATATGATAAATAATCTATTTATCTATCTAATTTTTATCATATTATATCTCTTTCTCTATCTAGGTCTGACTAAATTCATCCAAGTCCATTCCTCAAAGTACATGTATATTTTATTTGTTTGTTTGTTTGTTTGGATTTTATAGCATATCAACATTTGTAGGTCATTTAATCCCAACTCCATTTTTATACAATAAAGAGTTCTATTTCAAACAATTCAGTTTAGCCTAAGTACTCAGTTTAAATTAAGTCTGCAGTTTAAATGTCAAACCAGTTCTATTTCAAGCAATTCAGTTTAGCATAAGTACACAGTTTAGTTCTATCTGACCCTAAGATAGGACCCTATCAGGTGCTACCACTCTGAGCCAGAGTGGACCTGGGAGTGATAGCAATCAAGGGATGCTCCACATTCCTCAAAGCTTCTACATAACTGAAACCTCACCATCAAATTATTTTGTGTCATATCAAGGACACTTGCTGGGCAGGGGGTCTTACCCCTCGGCAGAGAAGCAGTCAGTGTATTCTACAGCTCCAGTCAACTGGGCAATGTATATTTTAATTTGTTTTATTCTTTCCAATTTTTATCATATTATATCACAATTGGAGGTGCCCGTGGTGTAATGCCTGTGGTGCCCGTTGAAGGAAATCGACAAAGCGACACGAGTTCAAATCCTAGACCAGGCTGATCGCATTTCACATAGCACTAATACCCTTGGGAAAGGTATGAATCCAAATATTCTCCCTCCAGCTATGGGTAAATAGTAAGGCAGACTAGGTTCTTCAGCCTTGGTGAGGCAACTAGTCTAGGAGAAGGAAAACTCTGAATTCAAACCTGTTAAACTCCGCTTAAAAATTGACCTTGTGTCATGTCCTGCCCGAGCGAAGGGGTGGTGGTAAATAGGATCATATTATATCACATCTATCTATCTATCTATCTTTGTATATTTCTATAATGTGTTATAATATATACAATATTATATATTACATATTCTATGTATGTATCTTATAAATAAATTTTCTTTGTTCCTCACTGTTTCTGCGTATATCTATAAATCAGAGCGTGTATTTAAAGATCAGTGTTCGATCATATGGAAATCAAACCTGACCGATAAAATGAAAGGCAGTTTCTTCCAAGCAGCGGTCGTGTCGATACTGCTGTATGGATGCACCACTTGGACGCTAACAAAACGGTTGGAGAAGAAGCTAGAAGGCAATTACACAAGAATGTTGTGAGCAATATTGAATAAGTCCTGGTGGCAACACCCCACAAAGCACCAACTATACGGCCACCTGCCTCCCATCATGAAAACTATCCAAGTTAGACGAACCGGACATGCAGGACACTGCTGGAGAAGCAGGGACGAGCTCATAAGTGATGTACTACTATGGACCCCCACATATGACCAAGCAAAAGCAGGATGACCAGCAAGAACATACATACAGCAGCTATGTGAGGATATGTGTAGCCCTGAAGACCTGCCAGAGGCAATGAACGATAGGGAGAAGTGGTGAGAGAAGGTCAGGGATGATGATGATGATGATGATGATGTCCTTGCCACTCGCCTATAAGGTTCATAGTTGAGGGTCACTTATCAGCACCACCTATGACACTTTCAACAATTCCACCAGCACTGCCTCCACACCATCCTTGATATTCACTGAAGTGACTTCATCATCAATTCCTTGAAAATGCTAAGATTACCAGCATTGAGGCCACACTATAGAAGTCCCAGCTACACCAGGCTGAACATGTCTTTAGAATAGGGAATGCCCAGAATCATACAATGTAGCAAGTGCTTCACTGACCATTCCAATTGTGGAGCACCAAAAAAGTGATTCAAAGACTGCCTGAAAAAATCCTTTGGTGCAACAACCCAAACTGAGAACTATGATTCCTGGTATCTCACCACCAACCATGACATCTCCTTCTCAGAGCCTTCCCCAACCCCTGCAGAGCTACTCTCAAGGACAAAGCACGCAGGATGAAAAAACCACAACACAATTCCACCAAGTCCTGACTAGGTCTTCATTTTTGGTTGCTGTGACTGTGCCTGCCTATCACACATTGGCTTTATCAGCCACAAATGTGCCTGTATTCAGGGTGGACTAGCTCCTTTTGGAGCTTCATTTCCTGGAGGGAAGCCATGATGATATATATTTGTATCTATATACTATCTAAGAAAATCTTTTCCTATATTTCTACAATGAAATGTAATATAATATCTATTTGTTTCTTCATCTAACGTATATATATATATATATATATATCCAGACTGTTCCCATCTATCTATCTATCTATCTATCTATCTATCTATCTCAGAAGTTATTCATATCTATCTATCAGAACTGATTCTTCCTATGGTGTGTAAAAAGTTTTCATATATATATATATGTATATATATATACACACACAATGTATATATATATACATATTTCAAGTATAAAATATTACATGAATTCAAATGTAAGATATATATATGTATATATATATATATATATAACATATGTATATATATAAATATAATATACATATATAAATATAATATATATACAAAACATGTATATATATATAATATATATATAATATATATATATATATATATTTAATATATATATATATATATATATATATAATATATATTGTTACGTGATATCCCACGGAGACGATAGAGGTAAGATTAATACTATCCTCCCGTTGGAATGAACAGTGGAAACCCGTCAAAAAAGTGACCGTTAAGAGAGCATGTGGGTCACAGAGGGGATATCAACAGGTGTTGCTACTTACTAACCTCAGGTCGCCAGACACTGGAAGGGGAGGGAGAACGAAGCCAAATGATTGGCTGGGACCCCAAAACGGAAGTGGGGCTCCCCCCCCGTCAGCGGAAATAGATAGTAAGAAAGTTAGTTTTTGAGCAGGGCTTGTGGCAGACAGACCCATAGCCATTTACTCCAGGTTGAAGACAAAAGAATATCTGAGACACGAGGG
>OY757947.1:38665131-38697631 GCA_963585895.1 Sepioteuthis lessoniana | reverse complement strand
GAAGATGAATTAAATAAGCTATTTTCGTGTACTTAGATTAAATTTCGGGGATAATATTTGTATATATAATAAGTAAAAGTCGTTTTATGTTGGTCCACTAAATCGTCTCGCATCTATTCACTCTCTACACAAATGTTATCTCCCATATAGCTATAGTAAAGCCGACCCAACAGACGGCTACACCCCAGCCGGAAAGAAATCACTATCTATTATTCAATCACTGCATATATGTCAACAGAAATCGATAAGAGCCCCATAGAGGCGGTTTAAAAAAAAGTCCAAATTCCGAAGAATTTTAATATGTAAATAGATTCGGGTAAAAATATTTACCAAGGTCGGTTGCATCTATTTAAATCTAGTAGCCGTTTGTATTTTACAAGGGAGGGAGTTGATTACTTGTGGGAACGAGCACAGGACAAGTTGGACACTTTACTGTGAACAGGTCTGTTTTTCTCTCTATCGTCAACCCTTTTTTTTTTTTTTTTTAAATCATTTTATTGAGTCTTAAATTCAACCCTGAGGTGAAGGGTTAGAATTTTTGGACCCTTGGATTTTTAAGTTACCGTCTAAAAACTGAAAAAAAATCTAGAATATACCTACCCGCAGTGAACAAACAAACAAACAAAAAAAAAAAAAAAGAAAAGAATAATAATTTTAATCTAGAAAGTGATATAGTGAAATTGGACATTACTATTTTTTTGATGTTCATTGCTTTCTTCTTTCTTTCCAAGTTCGTTTCTTTTTATTTAAAAAAGGCCCTTTTTGTGTATTTTATGCTTATCTGGGTTTATTTATTAATACAGGTGTGGTTGAATGAATAGAAAGGATATTTGTTGTGTAGTAATTGATAATTCTTTTGTTTTGTCATAAGGTAAAAGACAGCTTTTACACTTTGGGGGTAATTTTCATTGTCTTTTCTTGTTTGTCCCTGATATACAAAAAGGGAAAAACAAAAGAAAGAAAAAAAATTAAATAATAAACCTCCCCAAATCTATCCTTCTTGACTATTTTTAGCTTCTGCCTGTCCCCTAATTATCTAGCTAAGTTATGTATTTACGAATCAATTTTTTTTTTAACCCAGAGAAAAATTCAGATCTTTTTTGACTAGACTCAACATTTTTTTCTTCACAATCTTCATCTCTTTCTACTTAGCTTAATTTCATCATTAGGAGAGAGAGAGAGAGAGATACCTACATAGACAACAATTAAATACATCCACGAATGGAAGCTCTATTATTCAATACGTTTCTGTATTCATAAACTTTATATACACTACATTTATCTCTGTGTATATGTAAAGCACTTGAAAAAGTGTATAATTAACAATCAGTACCATAATTGATTTATTTGTTCTATATATAGTTAATTAAATTATACGTACTTTTTTCTTTCTTTTTTTTTTTTTTTTTTAGTTTCTAATATTTTAAAATAACTTATATATATTTTTTTATTTTTAATACCATGTGTGTAGTATAATTTGCGAAATTATTAGTGGATATTCTAGGAGTGATCCACCTCAAGAGTGTGTGCATATAATTTTCTGAATATAAAGTTAGTAATTAATTATATACACTCAATGTAGAACAATGAATAATTGTTTTTTTTCGTATATTTTCATTTTTATCCTTTTTCTAACACAAAGCCACTTCAATCTGGTAGTAGAATTAAAATAAATAGATAAAACAAAAAAACTATGGAATCTTTCTAGAAATTTTATGATTTTTCTCATCGTATTTGAGACAATATTTATTTATTTAGAAACTAAAGCTTTCAGTATATATTTTATACTAGAAACATGAAACAATAATGAGAGTATATAACAATTATTTTATTAATGTAAGTGTATTTTAGATCTGTCTCTAAATTTCGCCTTCCTTCATCTTTTCCTGGCTAGTTAGTTTGATTTATCAAATAACTTATGAAGAGCCTACATTTTATTTTAGAAAGTATGTGTAACATAAATAGACATAATTAGGTGTATATATATATATATATATATATTAGTACTTGGACTACACTAGGTGTTTGTCTATATTTATTTTTCACAATGACGTATAATTCTTTTTAAGAAATATTCACATGTAGTAGTGTCTTTTTCAGGCTTTCTTGGTTGTTTTAGGGGATATTCGAGCTGTGTAATAAATATATATATATATATATATATATATATATAATGTGTGTGTGTGTGTGTGTGTGTGTGTGCATCCATGAGTAGGTGCATAGTGACCCTAAAGCTAGTAATTTAAACAAAAAAAAAAAATTTTAATGTTAAATAATAATAATAAATAAAAATAAAGCAAGATATAATGATTAATTGTTCCGAAAGGAATTTTTATTCATATACTTAATATTTACGTAAGAAAAATTAAAACCATTCAAATTATTTACAAGTTGAATAAAAAAAACATACACAGAAGATATCAAGTGACTTTTGGTCGACCCTATATATATATATATATATATATATATATATATATATATATATATATATATATATATATATATATATATATATATAATGGTGATGGGAAGTACGTTAATAAAGAACATAAACATCGTTTATTATCTCCTTATTTACTGTGGCTGGGGATAATAATGATGAATTTTTAAAGTGTAAATTTATATACTTTGCTTACCAGCTGTTCATTTTTAGCATTGAGGTGTGTAAAAATGTTTATTGTATACAATTGATTGCGTATTCCGTTGCTGGCCAGTTAATTCAAAAGATTTTCCATAGTTGTTTTGTTAGGTAAGTATCATTGCTGTTATTTGTATAATCCGAACAAAAGTCTTGTATATACAGGCATTAAACAAAGCATTGATATTAATGAAACTGGCTAAAATATTATCCTGCTAAAAAAAAATTAAGATATACGTTAATAATCTTGTGAGTTTTTATTATTTACAAAGGGATTCTCTTGTTTATTACGCAAAGAAAATGAAATTGTATATAAAGATTTTTTTTTATATATATTAACTTAGATGTCTGTCGATTACTACGTAGCTATGATGATTGCTTAAAATATAAAATGATCATTATTTGTTCATTATAGACAATAAAAAAAAAAAGGTAGATATTAATTTTTTTTTTTATCTATATAAGCGTAATTTTTTTTTGTCGTGTGTGTTTAAATTTATTTGTAGACACTGGCTCAAAAGAAAATAAGTAGCTTGTCACGAGAGATCTGTAAATAGTACAAAACTCAAGCTCCCCCCCACAAAAAAAATGACATTGGTAGGTGTATATTACAAGTTTACAATGTACTAACCAACCCCCAATCATATACCTTCGTTTCAGGCTTGTTTATTTAAAATCTGTAACTTAAAATAACAATCGATTTCACCGTCTACTGCACACACACACACACAAAATTATATATATATATATATATTATGCACAGAGGGTGCAAAAATAGATAGTAAAAATACAGATGTTTGGCACAGTTTAACAAACGTTTTTGTTGTTTGTTTGTTTAATTTTCAATCAAAATTCATTCATGGTCAATTTTTTATTATTTTGATTCAGTCATAAGTTTACGGTTTTTCTTTCAAATAAATAACTATAACTACGTTTTCAACTCTCTATCTGTCATATATATATATATATAGAGAGAGAGAGAGAGAAAGAGATTATATAGTATTATACAGATTATATATAGTGTGTATGTGTGTGTCTTGAGACCAATGATTGAAAGCACTTGGACCCAGAGTAAAAATTATTATGGATTATGGAGTTCTTAGATTGCCTTGTAAGTTGTAAGGAAAATAAAAAATAAATAAATGAATAAATAAAAATAAGATTTTCCTTATCCGTCACATTCTATAAACCTTGTTAAAATACACACACACACACACACACGTGTGTGTGTATGTGTCCGTTCTTATTTAAAAAAAAAAAAAAAAAAAAAGTAGTTATCTGAAATTTAATTAGATTAAAAACCTGATTTTTCACCTTTTAATTGTCTTTCATACATTTGATTTCTTTTTAGCTTGTCAACATTATCTGTCTGTGTGTATGGCAATAAAGTATCTAATTTAATCAACACAGGAACGTCAAAGAACGAAATAGTCTGGTATATAAAGCTATGAAATAAATCTTATTCTTAATATTTTAAAGAATGAATTCTTTCATTCAATCTTTTTAAAAACAAGACAATTTCGGTCCTTTTCACAACTAATTATATCCCACCCAAAATGCCATAGGAAAACCATCTTTAATATTTTGTCTTTGACTCTTTTTTGCTTTCTGTCTTCAAATTTTCTTTGCAATATCTTTTTCCTATCTCCTCTAGGATTTCCTTTCTTATTCTTTTTCTTGTATGTTTTTCACTTTCTTTCCCTGCCTGATTCTTCCTTCCTCACTTAACTTTGAACACCTCTGACAATCTCGTCTTTTTTCTAACAAGCACCTGTATATTTAAGTATGTCAATTTCAAGTTATCCCATAATTGTAAATTAAACATCTATAAATAGCCCCACAATTGACGAAACTGGGTTTCATTTTTTTTTTTTTTTTTTTTTTTTTTTTTTCATCAAATTTTAAATTGGTTATTTTCGTTTCGCTTAGTTTTTCTCTCTTTCTTTGAAACTGAAAACCTTTGTGCTTTTCGCAAGAATGTTTATAGATTTTTCTTCTATCTCTCTTCTGTTAAATACTTTTTATTTTTGATAGGATCTGTCCTTAATAGTCTTAAATTGTAATTTGTATTGGATTTATTTTCTATCTAATTTCTTTAGCATGTATTCTAACCAAAAATGTGTTTTTTTTTTTTGTGTTTTTTTTTTTAAATTGTAATTTTATCACTATTTTATAAGTGAATTTTATTTTAATTTTTTACAGCCTTAATAATCTTTTTGAGATCATAAGTCTCCATCATCAAATTAAAAAAACAAAACAAAACAAAGAATTGTTCATTAATAGTAAAAAGCTAATTTGAAATCATCATTTTCTTTGAGGGAAAGTATTAAAACTGTGAGTGTGTATTTTTCTATGACTGATTTTGATTGACAATATGTAAATGATGATAATGATGATGATGATAATAATAATAATAATAATAATAATATAATAATAATAATAATAATTTTCACCATGAATGACGCACGAAAAAATCTCATTGTTTGAATTATCATTAAGATCAGTTTAAAACAAAACCCATGAAATCTAACTTTTTTTAATTTGCTAATATTTTTTTTTCTAAAAGTAAAAATGTGAATTTTAAGGAAAATATACAAGAAAGTGTGTAAAAAAAAAACAAAAAAAAACAAAACAAAAAAAAAACAACAAAGGTATGGAAGAACATAAGTTTGTATGATAATTTCTTATGTGTAGTAAATTTTCTTGTAAACAATCTCAAACTTTTTTTTTCTTTTTCAGAATTAAATTTGTTATACATTTACAATTAACTTTGTTTTCACGTTTCTTTTGAAAAATTTATCTTAGAATAGTTATAATATATGGTAGATTTTTAAAATAAGAAAATTATAATTATCTAAAAAAAAAAAAATTATAAAATTAGTAAAAAAAAAAAAAGAAGGATTATAAAATATTACTGATGTTTTTCCAGATTATAAAAACCGTTTAATTCTGCTAAAATGTTAGTAAAAAGATTTTCGTAATATGAGGCGTATTAAACAATGTAGTTTGCTGTTGAAAAAGCAGTGCACGAGCACCTGTTTGTACCGAAATAAAATGCCAAAAGATTTTTTTTTCTTACTCAGGAAACCCCCATGGCAGGGTGGGGATCACAAATTGATTCAATATTTTGTTAAGTGTGAACAAATACACTTATATTTCAAGTTTTAAAAAGTAATAATAAAAATAATCGTAAAATTTAATTATACATGTAAATGTCATTTTTTTTTTCCATTCTGGTTTTAAGTGATATTTTTTCGCTTGTTTTGTATACACATAAATTCTGTTATCGTGTGATTTTGATGTCATTGTTGATTGCTTAGAGTAAAAAATATTTGTTTCACACTGATGCTAAATAAAAACATTTATTTCAAACCAAATTCCTCTTAAATAGGTTGGAGTTTATTTGGTCGAGTGATTACAAGAAGAGATGACCGTTATTTCTCCCCTTGCTTATAGAATTTCAAATAATAAAAAAAAAAAAGACGGTGAATTTTAAACTGACCTCAAGGCTCAATAACTTTTTTTTCTTATATTTTGAAGGTAGATTATCAAAATTAAACCCTAGAGGTTTCTTTTTCTTTAACCAAAATGAACCATGATAAAATTTATCAGGTTTAATAAAATAATAAAAGTAATGCTTCCATCTTGTTTCCATATTAGTGACTTATTGGCTAAATGATAAAAAAAAGCTTTTCTCCGATATTAGTTTGAAGCTTTTCTTTTCTTTAGCTCTTTATTTGTTTTATGTTTCTTCTAAAAATGTAGCCGCTTTTACCATTTTAAAAGACTTTGAACGTTACTATGAATACAAAAGTTTTTTGGTAATTTTTTTTTTTGTCACGTTTCATATTGCGTATAATTCAACTGTATTTTTTTTCTTTTTTTGAATGGCTACTAGAAAAAATGCTGATTGTAAATGCTGATTAAGTTTACTTATTTAAAAGAAAATCTTTTAATTCATAAATACTGCAAATAGGTCTCTCGAAAGGATAACCACGGAAGCGTTTTTGTCTCCATTTTAGAAATCCCATTAAAATCACTTAAGTGACCCATTAATTGGCTATCTCTCTTTATTTTAATTTACGTGAAAATAATTCTAATTTGACAAAAAAAAAAACTGCATATAGAGTGTGGTGGTAGTTGTTATTTCCTTCCTTGTGATTCTTTTACTAGAACCTGAGAGACAGCAAGTCTTGTCAGGACTCTTCTCAATACTCAAGCCGATTTTACAAATGTTGTGGTCTGGATAGCCTCGAATCTTTCTCTGATTTCCAATTCTTCTGGGTTTCCCCCCCCCCACAAACCTTTTGGGGACCGTTGCTTTTATCGGGATTGTAGTGGTGGTGAAGGAGGAAAAGTCTGTGTGATAGCAATTCTTAGAATTTCAGGACGCTTTTAAGTATCTTAGCTAATTTCAAACGGTGCTGTGGTCTCGATTCTTTGTTTCCAGTTTGGGGACCATTTCAAAGACACCAACTTTTATTAGAATTATTATTCTCGAAGTAAAAATTCTTTCTCTTCTCAAAACATTCCCGAGAAAGTGAATTCGTTTTTAATGGGATGCCCTATATATGTGACCTTTTTAGAGTATATTTAGTTTAATATGTAAATAAATAATCATAGGGTCTAGAGAGTACCTTATTATAGTGTGACCATTATGATTTATAAAAAGGGTGCTCGTTTTTGTATCCTTGTATCAAACCTGAACGAAATTACTATTCTTTTGTTCGGCTTCTTGCATTTGTTAAGTAGCCTTAAAAATATATGAATGAGTGTCTAGGTTAAAAATAGTAAGTAGTAAATATTTATTCAACCAAATAAAACGAACACTCGAGGAGTCTCCGTGGTGTAGTGGCTAACTTGCTTGACTGCGGCATAGTAGTAAGCGAGTTCAAACTCGTCTCTCTCTAACGTTCACTTTCATCCTTGGGGAAAGCTACCGACCCCCATATCTCCCCCTGCTACTGTTTTACAGGGATGGCTTTGGCATTAAATAGCCCACGAAAGTTGATATGCGATTAAACAAAGAAACCAAACCAATAACAAAAAAAAAAAAAAATACTCGAAATAGCATCAGATATTCATTATTATTATTATTATTTTATTTTATTTTATTTTTTTAATTGTTACAATATTTTCATTTCATCTTTTTTTTAAAAACTGTTTTTAACTGTTATGAAAAGTAAAAAATATATTGGTCGGTAAAAGTCCCAATGAATTTTTAGTGATTTGTTCTGTAGAGAAATGTTTTTAGAGTAAGACGTGTGGGATTTATCAAATAAACACGTCTAGTTTAAGATTTTTTTCTCTGTTTCTTTTTCTTCGATTCTGACAAAATATTTTTTTCAAGTTTCTTTGTTTTAATGGCATATCAACCATAATGCCAAATCCACCCTTCGAGAAAGACAGTAGTGATACTATTTAACCCATAGCTAGGAGGATAAGGGGGTTCATACCTTTCCCAAGGGTATTTGCCCGAAAGTGAATGTAATAACACGACTGGAGTTCGAACTCGCTTACTTACTCGATTCCGCAGTCCATCGCTGTAACCATTACACCACGAGGACACCCCCAATCTTTTTTTCTTCTAATTTTTCTATAAGAAATCGAAATAGATTTTTTGATTTATATAAATGATTCATCTTTACATTTCCGTGGTTAAGTATTTCGTAAATTTTTGGCTAACATAGTTTCGATTTCTTTGTTTAATGGCATACCAACCTTCATGCCAAGGCTATTCTGGTAAAACAGTACTGGTACTATCTAACCCATATCTGGGCAATAAGGGGGCTCTATGCCTTTCTCCTGGGCCATTGTCCTAATGAGAAGAGTGTTCACCAATGGTCCAGGAGGCTGGGGTTCAATCCCAGGTTGAGTCATACCGAAGTCTCAAAAATGGTACTTGATGCCGCCTTGCTTAACACTAAGTATTATAAGGTAAGGATCAAGGGTAAAGTGGAGCAATACAGAGAATGGAGTAGCGCCCTACCCTACACCTCGGTGTTGTAGCTATTGAAAAGGGAGCCTTCGGGTCACCCTTGACTAGTCGCCAACTTTACTTTTACTTATACCTTTTTCAAGGATATTAGTCGAAAAGTGAATATAATAGCAGGACTGGAGTTTGAACTTGCATACTAGGATGTCACAGTCCATTTATGTTAACCACCACTTCCCAGGCCCATATTGTATCAAGAATGTGCCCGTGGTTATCGTCGCAGGAAATGGACATGGCGACACGAGTTCAAATCCTGGACGAGACTAATTGCATTTCACATAGCACTAATACTCTTGGGAAAGGTATGAATCCAATTATTCTCCCTTCAGCTATGGGTAAATAGTAGGGCTGACTGGGTTCTTCAGCCTTGGTGAGGCAACTAGTCTAGGAGAAGGAAAACTCTGAATTGAAACCTGTTAAACTCTGCTTAAAAATTGATCTTGTGTCATATCCTGCCCGAGCGGAGGGGGTGGTAAATATGATATTGTATCAAGAATTAATTGTTTTGGTAAAAGACGATAATTCCACTGCCATTCCCACGCACCCCTGGTGTTTTCATCCGGTGGGTAACATTGTTGATTGGCTGATTCCAGAGGGCATTTCCCTCTAGGCAGTTTTGTTAAGCAAGGCCAAGTTAATTGCTTGGCAACTGAGGCATTCCTATAGGTAAATGCTTAGGAGACAAAGCATTTATCGTGATGGCCTTGTGTCAAATCTGACTTGATGGGAAGTCAGATAAATCCATGATCTTGGTGTTGACAGAGGCTTTTTAGTCATTTACTAAGCTTAGCTTAGTTGTGGCACAAGGCCAGATGTGTGGAGCAACCAGGGAGACTCAAATTTGCTGAGCCCAGTCGGCTGGGGCTGTAGAATACACTACCTGCAGAGGTGTAAGACTCCCACAACAAGTGTCCTGGATATGACAATGAACAATCTGATGGTGAGATTCCAGTAGTACTGGAGCTTTGGGGAATGTGGAGTACCCCTTCATTGCCATTGCTCCAAGGTCCTCTCTGACTCGGAGTGGTAGTACCTGAAAGGATTCTATCTATGGATCAAACAGAACTAAACTGTGTTGGTAGAGATGGGACTGTTTTTATATTTAAACAGCGTATTTATGCTAAACTGAATTGTTTGAAGTAGAACTGTTTATTTGTCTAAAAATGTATTTGGCATTAAATAACCTACAAAGGTTGATATGCCATAAAACCCAAATAAACAAACAATAGAAAAGATTCCCTTTTATTTTATCAGAGATTTCGATATGATTGATAACCTGTCAATAGCAGTCCATGCCTTTTCTATGTTGACATTGCTTTCAGTAGATGTGATATTGCTACCAAGGTATTTGAACTTGTTTAGTAGTTTCAGAGGTTTGCCATTTAGTGTGAAGATGGCATCACAGGAATTACACAAGAATGTTGCATGTTGTTTGGAACAAGTCCTGGAAGCAGCACCCCACAAAACAGCAGCTCTATGGCCATTTGCCTCCTATCTTGCAAAGAATTGCAGTAAGACCGAGAAGACATACTTAGCATTGTTGGAGAAGCAGGATGAACCCAATAAGCAAATTCTCCAGTTGACTTCTAACAGTGCTGGCTGGCCAACTTTGTGTGGACACTGGATGCAGTCTAGAGGACCTATCCTGAAAGATAGTTGACAGGGATGGATAGTGAGAAAGTGTCAAGGGAATCTGCATTATGGGGAGGATTCGAGTGATGATCCATTAGTCTGGAATGAATCTGGACTTTGGTGCCAAATTTGATAAAGATAGACCGAAGAATGGCAGTGTTTGGTTCAAGGCCAACAAATTTTGGTGCTTTATGCAGATTAATCAGTTTAACCCATTCAGTTGCTTATATACATTTATATTTACCCAACTCTTCAGCCAGGATGTGACCCCAGGTCAATTCTTAAGGTGTATGACTGGTTTAAATTCAGAATTTTCCTTCTCCTAGACTAGTTGCCTTACCAAGTCTAAAGAACTAGGACTGCCCTATTATCTACTCAGCTGTTGAAGGAGAGAAGGTGGATTCATACCTTTTCAAAGCGTATTTTGCCATTGGCAGAATGTGACCCAAGTTTTTTGAAGCTGGTTACTGCTGGTTAGAATTCAGGGATCAGTTGCTGTACCAAGAGCTCAGCTTACCCTACTATTTTACCCTTACTGTGAGGGTGGGGCTGTTAGAGAAGAGATTGATGCCTCTCCTGAGAACATGAATGTGAATTGAAAAGCAGTCTCGTCCAGGATTTGAACTCTGATTGCTCAGTCATATTTCTTATGATGATGATTGACATACCTTGCGAGTCTTCCTCATCTTGGAATTTCGTTGAGGGGAAACTATATTGGTCACTTCCTAGTTGTTGGTATTCTTTTGTAAAGCTCGGTAGCTATGAGTCAACACTCATTTGTGTAAAAGTTACGAGTTAAAGTGAGATTATATAGACATTGGGTCATTCCATTATTCGCAAGTGGCTAAATCCATTCTTTGGGCAGCAAGTGGTTACTGGCCCAGTGAATGGGTATATTAATGTGCGTGTGTGTGTGTGTGTCTCTCTCTCTCTCTCTCTCTCTATCTATCTATCTATCTATCTATCTATCTATCTATATATATATATATATATATATATATATATATATATATATATATATATACACACATATACACACCGGTTTGCTTCAGTCATGTTATCAGCTTGGTTTTGAGTTACTGCCTGATTTATTTTTTGGATATTAGCTGGGGCCGCTGAGCTGGAAAGTGTTGTTGTTATTGTTGTTTATTTTGCACGTTAGAGCAGTGACTTCTACAATAATGAGTTGGTTCTGCAAGAAATTATGCCTCATTTTAATGGCATGTCAACCTGTTTGTTTATTTTATGCCTCAAGGTTATGGAATTGTGTACATTATGCACACTTGTGGTATTGGTTGGTTGGTGTTTTATGGTATATCAACCCTTGTGGGTTATTTTATTGTCACGTTTGCTTTTTGTGTGTGTGTGTATATATATATGTATATGTATATATATATATATATATATATATATATATATATATATATATATATATATAGTTAGACAGCAGTCATTCATTTAAGCATGTTTCATTAAATAGTAAAGACAAAATTTGTCTGTGTGATTTAAGATCTTTTCGAGTTTCCTGATAAGTGTCTTACTTTCAGGTTGGAATTGGTAGATGAATTTATTTTAAAAAACTTTCGAAATTCATTTAAAAAAACAGCACTCCTTATACATGCAAGCAACCCCTGATGATGGCCTATGAAGTGTTCGAAAGCGCTCAGGACAATTTTGGTAAATTCATCCACTAATTCCAAACTGAAACCAAGACACTTATCAGGAATCTTGAAAGGATCTTAATTAAATTATACAGACAAAATTTGTCTTTACTATTTAATGAAACATATGATTTGTCAACAAATAATTTGCAGGGAACAATTTTTAAACAAACCAGAGCTGATTTGTTTATGCATAGTTGAATGGTTTCAACTAATGCTAACACCAATAGTTTTATTTGCACACAGTTAAATGGTTTCAAATATTGCTAATACGAGTAATTTTCAACACAGATGTGTTTGATTATGGATATTACTACTCCCCATGGTGCACTGGCTAGCATGCTAGACTTTAGTAAGCAAGTCAGGTTTTATGTTTACTTTCAGAGTAATATCCTTGTGAATGGCATGAACTCATTTATTCCTCCACCTATGGGTTAAATAGTACCTCTACTGTTTTTCTTCTAGGATGGCCTTGGCATTAAATAACCCACAAAGGTTAATATGCCATTAAACAAAGAAACCTTAAATAGTACCACTACTGTTCTTCTACAAGGATAGCTTTGGCATTGAATAACCCACAAAGGTTGATATGTCATTAAACAAACCTTAAATAGCACCACTACTGTTCTTTTACAAAGGTAGCTTTGGCATTAAATAACCCACAAAGGTTCATATGCCATTAAACCAAACCAAATATTACTTGGAGTAGACCTGAGTGTAATGGCTATGAAGAAGTACTCCAAACTCCCCAAAACTCTAGGATTAGAGCCTCACCATCAGATGGTTTAATGTCATATCCAGAACACTTGGGTGGGTGTGGATTCCTGCCCTGATGCAGAGATGCATAAGGGACAGAACCAGCTTAAATGGGCTGTCTTTTTGGATAGGAGGCTCTTGGACTGAAAAGAAAAAAAACTGCTATATTGAAGAGGTTAAATGTACTCAAAATCTGTCATGGTCTGAATCCTCGGATTCTCCTCACAATCCATTACCATTTATGGAATCTGTCATCTCTCTATTAGTCACCATTCTCTGACATCATGTATTCTTTTTCAAGATGCTTTTTGAAACCTAAAGATTCTTAAACATATTTGCCTCTTTGGCAATGTATTCTAGAAATAACACTACATTTAATCCAGTGGTAAAGGTTACTTCCAGAACTATGGGGAGTCTGGATTACCCTTTCTTTGCTATTATTATCCAGTCCACTCTGAACTGGAGTGTGAGCACTTGTTAGTCCTACTTTGGAGAAAGAAGTGGGGTCTTGTGGTATGATTTCTAATCTACTGAATTTCAACATTGTAGTAAGCAAGTTAGTACTCCAGTGGTATTATTACGTTCACTTTTGGACTAATAGTCTTGGGAAAGGCACGAACCCCCTTATCCCCCACGAGTTAAAGAGTACCTCTACTGTTCTTCTATAAGTATGGCTTTGGCATTAAATAATCCATAAAAGTTGATATGCCATTAAACAAAGAAACCAAACCAAAGTAGATCTATCGATGTGTCAAAAAGATCTGTTTTTGATATTGTATCTGTGTGCAAATAATTAATATTAGAGAGGAATACTTGATTGCCCAGTCGACTGGGGCTGCAGAGGGGTAAGACTCCCTTCCCAATGAGTGTCCTGGATATGACATTAAACAATCTGATGGTTAGATTCCAGTAATGATGGAAGTTTGGGGAATGTGGAGTACCCTTTTATTGCTATCGCTCCCAGGTCCACTCTGGCCCAGCATGGTAGCGCCTGATCTATGGGTTAAATAGAACTAATGGCTTGAAATAGAAATGTTTTTGACAATTAAACCGTACTTACATTTAAACTGTGTCCTCATGCTAAACTGAATTATTTGAAATAGAACTGTTTTTTAACTTTGTACTTACACTAAACTGATTTGTTTAATATAGAATTGTTTTAACATTTAACTGTGTGTAAACAAAATCACTACTTAGACTAAACTGAATTAGCTGAATTAGAACTGCTTGACTAAACTGAATAGCTTGAAATAGAAATGTTTTTCACAATTAAACTGTACTTACATTTAAACTGTGTACTTATCCTAAACTGAATTGTTTGAAATAGAACTATTTTCATAAAAATGGATTTGGCATTAAATAACCTACAAAGCCATAAAACTCAAACTTCCAACCACCCAGGTCCACTCTGACCTGGTGTGGTAGCACCTGATAGGGTACTATCTATGGGTCGAATAGAACTAAACTTTGTACTTACATAAAACTGAATAGTTGAAATAGAACTGTTTTGACATTTAACTGTAAACCCAAACTAAACTGAATTGTATGAAATTTAATTTGGCATTAAATGACCCAAAAAGAGTTGATATGCCATGAAACAACCAACCAACCAATGATAGGAATACTTGAAACCATGTGATTGTGTTTAAATTATTAGTTTTAGATAGAGATATTTGAAACTATACAACTGTGTACAAATTATTTGTTTCTGATGGAATGTAGAGTAGATCTTTATTGTCATTACTCCTAGGTCCACTTTACCCAGAGTGGTGTACCTGTTAAAACCATTTAACTATTTGTATTAAGAATAGTTACTTGAAGCTCGAATTGTTTACTAAGGATTATTATTATTATTAGTTACTTGAAAGCATATAACTGTAAATTATTTGTATTAAGAATAGTTAGTTGAAGCTCTAATTGTTTACTAAGGATTATTATTATCAGTAACGTGAAACGATATAACTGTAAATTATTTGTATTAGTTGAAGCTCTAATTGTTTACTAAGGATTATTATTAGTTACTTGAAACATGTATTTGCTTGAAAATTATTTGTATTAGATAGGAATACTTGAAACCATATAACTGTTCAAACAAATTATTGAATAGGAATTGTTTTTTCAAAATTGCTTAAAAATTATCAACATTAGATAGGAATACTTGAAACCATATTATTGTGGGCAAACCAATGACTATTATTTAATAGAAATAATCACTTGAAAGCATGTAATTATTAGTATTAGATAGGAATACTTGATACCATATAACTGTGCAAATTATTAGTATTAGATAGGAATTCTTGATACTCTATAACTGTGTGTAAATTATTTGTATTTGATAGAAATAAGTAAAGATGGCGACTGTAGTCGAGGGCGAGTAGAAGGCTCCCTTTTCAATAGCTACTACACCAGGATGTAGGGGAGAGCTCTAGTCCTTTCCCTGGATTGCTCTACTTTATCCTTGATACTATTTACCAACCCCTCCGCTCGGGCAGGATATGACACAAGGTCAATTTTTAAGCGGGGTTTAACAGGTTTGAATTCAGAGTTTTCCTTCTCCTACTCTAGTTGCCTCACCAAGGCTAAAGAACCTAGTCTGCCCTACTATTTACCCATAGCTGGAGGGAGAATAATTGGATTCATACCTTCATTCATATATTTAATATATATGTATAAAGAGGATTTGGCATTAAATAACCTACAATGGTTGATGTGCCATAAAACCGAACCAAATGAAATCATATATATATATATATATATATATATATATATATATATATATATATATATATATATATATATATAAATAAAAAGAGGATTTGGTATTAAATAACCTACAATGGTTGATATGCCATAAAACCATACCAACCAGCCAACATTTCTCTGATGTTTCCTTAACCATTTTGGCCACAGAAGATTCACTTAATGATGTGAAGCATAAATCTTTCGTCATCCGGTTATCATTTTTCTCTCTGACTTAGTCATTTTGAAATTTAAAAGCTTGAGGATCCCTTCTATTAAGAAAATAATATTTTTAGAATTTATTTGTTCGTTTTTAGACAAATTAAGTGAAGTAAAGTTGGCGACCTTAGTCAAGGGGGACCTGAAGGCTCCCTTTTCAATATCTACCACAATGACGTATAGGGGAGGGCGCTACTCCTTTCCCAGGATTGCTCCACTTTACCCGTGATCCTTACCTTATAATACTGAGTGTTTAGCAAGGCAGCTCAAGTACCATTTTTTGAGTCTTTGGTATGACTTGACCTAGGATTGAAACCCTGTCTCCCGGACCATTGGCAAACATTATACTCATTTGGCCAATGGCTTGGTTTAGACAAATTAACTATCATAAATTACTTTTTAACTTTTTTAGACATATGAAATTAAAAAAAAAATTGAATATGTACAAGTACTTTTCAACTAATTAGTTAATTTTCATCTAAACTAAAGAAAAAGGATTTTTATTACTAGAGTGAATCAAAGGTTTAGCAATATTTTAACATGTACAGGGTGAAACGATAAAATTGTCATCCTAAAGAAAACAACACTACAGCTTTATTTTAAAACTTTTATTGAAAAAATCAATTCAGGTAAGTTGATTATGTAGTAGAGCTAACATCTATTCAATGTAGCCGCCTTCAGGCTCAATCACCACCTCGATACGGATCCAGAACTGGGAGCATGCCTTTTCCACAAGTGCCGGCGGGAGCTTGGTGGATGGCAGCGATCAGGCTGGCTTTGGTGTTGTGGGAGGTCACGTTAGTGATGTTCTCAACGTATGACCAAACCAAGTAGTCCAGTGGGTTCAGGTCGGGGGAGGAGGGAGGCCAGTGAGAGAAGGATACAAAGCCTGGGACTCTTTGGACTTGTGGGCTGGCGCCGAGTCCTGCTGCAACACCCAGGGTCTGCCACTGGCCACCTGATTGCACCAGGGGATCACCACACTCTTCAGTACATCCAGGTACACTTTGGTGTTGACTTTCAAGCTGACTTCAAAGATGTGAGGTGGCATGATGTGGCCCTCACGTGAAACCACACCAAAGACCATAACCATAGCCGGAAACTTTGTTTTCATCACCCTGGGCACATCCCTGTTATTGGTGCCAATCCAGATTTGCATTTTGAGGGTGCTGGCAATGGTCCTGTTGTCATAACTTGGATCGGTAGAGAACATGAGTTGTACAGCGGCGCATCTCTGATCTCGCTCATTGAACATTGTGTCACTTTCAGACATGATAGAAGGCTCCTATCGCTCTTGGGATTTGTACACAACTGGCCAACTAGTAGATGGTCTGCAACAACAAAAAGAAAACCGGTTTTCATTAAACAGAAATGGAATCATGTCGTCTTTTCTAGGGCGACAATTTTATCGTTCCACCCTGTATATCATATGACTGGAGGATCAAGCTGTGGTCGGTACATGCTGTAGTTTGTAGGATCATTATACTTGGTATGCTAACAGGTTGTGTATTACTTCACTCTGAAAAGCTGTAGAGGCAATGGCTCTCGGTCCATTGTGAATTGTCACCTTCGCAACATCAGCAAAAGCATCTAGTGCTGCCACATTGTCTTATATTAACAAAATATTCCCTAACTTTTGACTCACCCTTGTATTTTTTAATTTTAAAATTTTGTGGGGAGTCTCCATTGTGTAGTGACTAACCTGATGGACTTTACCGAGTTGGTTTGGGGTTGTAAAATACACTGATTGCTTCTCTACAGGGGGGTTAGACACCCCTCCCCAAATATCCTATATTTGACACTAAACAATCTGATGTTCTAGTAATGCTGGAGCTTTGGGGAATGTGGAGAATCCCTTTATTCAATTTAATCAGTAGGGATATATGACATGGTATATACTTTTTGTATATAATAAAAAGGTGAAAGTCTGAAAGTGTGAATGAAAAAAAAAAAATTAAAATTGGAAGGAAATGGTATCCGAAATCTAAATAATGAATTTAAACAACATATATTTTAGATATAAGTAAAGTTGGCGACCATAGTTGTGGGTGACCTGAATGCTCCCTTTTCAATAGCTACTACACCGAGGTTTATGGAAGGGCACTACTTCATTCCCTGGATTGCTCCATTTTTACCCTTGATCCTTTCTTTACAATGCTGAGAATTAAGCAAGGCAGCATCAAGTACCATTTGATTTTTTTTTTTTTTTTTTTTTTTTTTTTTTTTTTTTTTGAGTCTTTGGTATGACTCGACCTGAGATTGAACCCAGGTCTCCAAGACCATTGGCGAAAGTTGAATAAAGCAAATGTATGAAAACCTACAGTAATACTCATTTAATTAATTTCCAGTTTTGTTCTTTATATTTGGGTTGAATATTTCCGTAAAAATGTAAGGGGTCGAGTGGAGAATGTTGGTTGGTTGGTATGGTTTTATGGCATTGTAGGTTATTTAATGCCAAATCCTCTTTGTACATTAAAATAGGAAATTTCCAAAAATTAAGAATTAGTGTTTTACAGGTAAGGTAAGATTTGTAGATTATTTCCAGGTAAAAAAAAATTAAATATTAAGAGTATTGAAAATAATTTTATGGAGTTTTTTAATTATACATTCAGAAACCATATTATCATACTTATCTTCCTTTTTCTAGATTAAATTTAAAAAAAAGACCAAACTATTGTTAATATGATTTTTTTCTATATTTAGGTTTTTCATTTATTCGTGTGTGTGTGTGTGTGTGTGTGTGTGTGTGTGTAGTTGGCAGTTCTAGCCTTCTATATGAATATTGAACTAAAGCACACCTTAATTGATGTATTATAAAATGATAGGCAAAATGCCTTGCCATTAATTTTGATCTACTTCTTGGACTTAAATACCATCATCATCATCATGTCGTGCTGGTAGCACGGATATCCCTGACCCTCTCTCGCCACTTCTCCCTATCGTTCATCACCCTAGGCAGGTCTTCAGGACAACATCCCGTATCCTCACATAGTTGCTGAATGTATATTCATGCTGGTCGTCCTGCTTTTGCACTGCCATGTGTGGGAGTCCATAAGAGTACATCACTTATGAGTTCATCCCTGCTTCTCCAGCTGTGTCCTGCATGACTGGTTTGTCTAACTTGAATAGTTTTCGTGATAGGAGGCAGGTGGCCGTACAGTTGGTGTCTTGTGGGGTGTTGCCGCCAGGACTTGTTCAATATTGCTCGCAGCATTCTTGTGTAATTGCCGTCTAGCTTCTCCAGCCGTTTTGTTAGAGTCCATGTAGTGCATCCATATAGCAGTATCGATACGACTGCTGCCTGGAAGAAACTGCGTTTCACTTTATCAGTTAGGTAAGTGATATAATTATCAATGTGTTAGTAATATTTTTACACAAATAGATTTATTCATGTTTATAGCTACTAATTTCATTAAAAATTTTTTTAAAAGTATTTTAAAATTCTAATATCTTTTAGTTCATGTAACCTCAAGTTGGGTAAGGTCATTAACTTTTGGTGAATTTCAATCTTTAAAATGTAAAAAAAATTAATTAGATATGTGGTATTATTTTAATACTGATTATTATTAGGTTACTGTCTTTCAAATAGTTTAAATTTAACCTTAAATAATAACTGGATTTTTTTTTTTTTTTTTTTTTTTTTTTTTTTTTTTTTTTTTTTTGTTGAAAATTCCTTTTGATGGAAAAAAGAGCAAAATATTGTTAGTACCTAGCTTTAAATAACCCACAAAGGTTGATATGCTATTAAAACAAAGAATCTGAGTGCTTTCAAATCTTTTAGTTGCTATTTGCTTTGCTTAGTTTGGCAGGGGGCACCCAGGGATGATTGTACTTGATAGCAATGGCCCGCTTGTCTGGGGCTGTGGAATTCACCCCTGCAGAGGGATAGGGCACCCGCTCTGCAACGAGGCTTACCTTTTGGCCATGGGTAGCAACCTGTAATGCTTGAGGATGAGATTCTGGTGGCTAAGCAGCCTGGGATTTAGTAGCCAAAGTGGTCATATGACTTGTGGCACTCCACTTCAATGTTTACTGGGCGAGATAGAAGTTCTGAACCGATCAATTAACTGGTTATGTCAAGCCCTAGCACCTATATCTCTACTCCCTATCTTATACTTAAAATTTATTGCTGCTGATGTGAACAACCAACCCTTTTTTCTCTTAAAGGTGCTAGAAGATGGTTGCTTACGGTCAATTGCACTGAGAGAAGAATACTTGAAACCGTTTCCGTGGAAACAAATGATTAATGTAAAATAAAACTATTAGAGTTTGATAGGGATACGTGAACCCATTTTACTGTGTGCAAACAAATAATTATTATTAGATAGTTATTTGTGAGATAGGAATACTTGAAACCATATAACTGTGTGCACACAAATCATCTCAACTCATTTGAAAATAAAGTTACTCACAAACTATTCACTTCCAAATCATGTAAAATATATATAGATATGTGATTTTGCATTTAATAACCATCAAAGGTTGATATGCCATTAAACTAAATTACCTAACTTAAAATCATTTAATGACATGCAAGTAAATGATTAATGTTAAATAGAATTATTAGTGTTGGATAACAATACTTGAAACCATTTTACTGTGTGCAAAGAAATGAACTCTTAATGTTTAAGAATAATGTTAACTACAAACAATTTTTTTACTAACCCACAAGGGTTGATATGCCATAAAGCACAACCAAACTAAAAAAAATATAGTGTAGTCATTTGTTTTGCTAGGTTTGGCACAAGGCTAAATGTGTAAGGGGCACCCACTGATAATTGAACTTAGTAACATAGCTGATTAAACATTAGTGTTTTAGTATATTGTTTACGTTTGTGCTTTTTTTTTTTTTTTTTTTTTTTTTTTTTTTTTTTAATTTATTTATTTATTTTATCTTATTTTTTTCTTAAAAAAATTTGCAAAATTTGATGCTTAATTATCAGCTTCTCCCACCCTTAGTGCGAGAAATATTTAGTTTATTGGTGCAGAAAAATGACTAAAGCACAAGTACATAGTAAGAGTCATCGACTGAAAGGAAGCTTTTCTACGTACTAGGTCAAAATGCAGTTGGTGCAACAGTTAATTTCATTCCCTCTGGGTACGAGTTGCTGTGTTACTCCCTATTATTCATATTTGAAGGAAGACCCCCCCCCTCTCCAACCCTTTGGGAAAATTTGTAAAAAAATAAATAAAATAAAATAAAAATACAAATAAAAAAAATTATTTGAGGGCAAGCATTTAATGTTACTGAAATATGTAGCTCCTATATAGCAACCAAAAAAAAAAAAAACCCAGAGCATGTAACTGAGATGTCAGGAAAAATCTTTTCTGTAATGTCATAATTTTCTATAATATCAGTGTAATTTAGAATGGGAAGCCTTAAGTGATTTACTCCAGCAGCCATTTTTAATTGAGTACTGAATGAGGATAGTATCTGGGCATCTTTGTACGTATATACCTAAGCCCTCGGCCACAAACAAGGTATGACACAAGGTCAGTTTTTAAACAGAGTACAGCTGATCTGAATTCAGATTTACTTCTCCCATGCTGGTGGTTGTACCAAAGCTAAAAAACGTTGATTGCCTTTCTATTTACCAAAAGCCCTGTTAGTGGAGTTTAGAATAGGCTGACTACAATCACCACAGAGGCATAAAAACACCCTCCTCCTGCTCCTCCAAAAAGGATGTGTCCTGGGTGTGGAAGTCAACAACATTCAGTAGTAAGGCTCCTGTTCTATAGTCTTGGGGAGTATAGAGTCACCCCTTCATTGCCATTACTCCCAGGTCCACTCTGACCTAGAGTGGTAGTATCTGTTTAAAAAGTATTCAATAGAAATACTTAAAATCCTAATACTGTTGATTATTTGTTTTAAGAATAGTTACTTGAAACTTTGTAATTGTTTATTATTAGTTTCTTGACTTATGATTGTTTATTATTAGTTTCTTGAACATATAATTGTTTATCATTAGTTTCTGGAAACTATAATTGTTTATCATTAGTTTCTGGAATCTATGATTGTTTATTATTAGTTTCTGGAACATATAACTGTTTATTATTAGTTTCTTGACCTATGATTGTTTATTAGTTTATTGAACCTAAATTTGCTTATTAGTTTCTTGAACCTATGATTGTTTATTATTAGTTTCTTGAACCTATGATTGTTTATTATTAGTCTCTTTAACCTATAATTGTTTATTATTAGTTTCTGGAACCTACAATTGTTTATTATTTGTTACTTGAGATGACAATTGTTTAATATTGATTCTTTGAAGCTACATAATTATTTATTTACAGTTACTTGAAACTTTGTAATAGTTTATTCGTTACTTGAGATGACATAATTATTTATTAACTGTTACTTGAGACAACATAATTATTTTTCATTAGTTACTTCAGATGACATAATTATTTATTTTTAGTTACTTGGGACGACATAATTATTTATTTTTAGTTACTTGGGATGACATAATTATTTATTTTTAGTTACTTGAGAGGACATAATTATTTATTTTTAGTTACTTGGGACGACATAATCATTTATTATTAGTTACCTAAGACGACATAATTGTTTATTATTTGTTACTTGAGACGACATTATTTATTATTCGTTACTTAAGATGACATGATTATTTATTATTCGTTAATTGAGACGACATAATTATTTATTATTCGTTGAGACGACATGATTATTTATTATTCGTTAATTGAGACAACATAATTATTTATTATTCGTTAATTGAGACGACATAATTATTTATTTATAGTTACTTTAAAATATAATTATTTATTTTTCATTACTTGAAATTTTAACTGTGTATTACTAGTTACTTGAGAATATATAATTGTTTTTTAGTTACTTGAAACTTTGTAATTGTTTATTAGTTACTTGAGACTATGTATTTGTTAACAAATGACTTATTAAATAAGAAGTTCCTTAAAACCATATGTAGCAATCTAGCACTTAAACCTTTATGCTATGAGATTCCCTCTATTAGATTGGAATACTTGAAACCTTATAACTGTGTGCAAACAAATGATTATTATTGTTTAATAGCAAGTTACTTGAAACCATATAACTGTGTGTAAATTCTTTTTATTAGAGAGGAATACTTGATATCATATAACTTTGTGCAAATTATTTGTATTAGATAGGAATACTTGATATTATAACTATCTACAAAAAAAACTCTTAAACAGCAACACAAAAAATGTAAATATAAATATATAACATCTAGGCATAAAGTAACCCTTGTCAGGTTGACATGCCATTAAGATCAATTATATTGCAGCCACAGTGAGTATAACAAGGTGGGGACTATTGTCTGAATCATGGAAATAATAACACATCCCAGAAACTTCTATCCCTATTATAGTGTACTCTCCCTGCAGCCAAATGGGATATTCTTCCATCTTCCCCCGGGAACAAGCAAGATATTCTTCTACATCTCCTCCCCACAGCCAAATGGTATATTCTTCCACTCTCTGCCTCTATCAATTGTGATATTCTTCTACATTGTTTGGTTTCTTTGTTTAATGGCATATCAACCCTTTTTAGGTTATTTAATGCCATTCTCCTAGAAGAACAGTAGTGGTACTATTTAACCCATAGCTGGAAGGATAAGGGGGTTCATACCTTTCCCAAGGGTATTTGCCCAAGAATGAACGTAATAGCGCGATTGGAGTACAAACTCGCGTACAACGATTCCGCAGTCCATCGCTTTAACCATTACACCACGAGGACACCCCCCCCATAGACTATGAAACTACAAACTGATTTTGAAATTTTGGTAGAATTAAAAAAAACTATCAAATAATATATATATTAAGTATCATATAGATTATTGTATATATTTTGTATTATTTATTGCAAAGGAAACAATGGGATTTATATATAATAAAACTAATTCATGTTTTCTTTTGCCCAGTCGGCTGGGGCTGTAGAATACATCGATTGCTTCTCTGCAGAGGAGTAAGACCCCACCTCAACGAGTGTCCTGGATATGACAGTAAACAATCTGATGGTGAGGTTCCAGTTATGCTGGAGCTTTGGAAAATGTGGAATACCCCTTTATTGCCATTGCTCCCAGGTTCACTTTGGCCTGGAGTGGTAGCACCTGATAAGGGTCCTATCTATGGGTTAAATAGAACTGATTTTTTGTATAAAAATGGATTTAGAGTTAAATGATCTACAAAAATTGATATGCCATAAAACCCAACCAACCAACCTTCATTGCCATTCTGAGCCGGAGTGGTAGCACCTGATCGGGTCCTATCTATGGGTCAAATAGAACTAAACTGTGTATTTGTGCTAAACTGAATTGTTTGAAATAAAACTGTTTTTGATGTTGAGACTGCATATTTATGCTAAACTGAACTGTTTGATACAGAACTAAACTGTGTACTTATGCTAAACCAAGTTGTTTGAAATAGAACTGCTTTGACATCTAACTTTTTATAGATAAAAACTATACTTATACTTAACTGAATTGTTTGAAATTTAATTTGGCATTAAATGCCCCAAAAAGGGTTGATATGCTCAAAAATTTAAAAAAAAAAAAACTATTTAAAAAAAATTCAGCACAAGTACACAGTTTAATCGTTAAAAACATTTTATTTCAAGCTATTCCGTTTAGTCAGACAATTCAGATTTTCTCCACACAGTTAAATGTCAAAACAATTATTTTTTAAACAATTCAGTTTAGTGTAAGTACAGTTTCAATGTCAAAAACAGTTCCATCCCAAACAATTCAGTTTAGCATAAGTATTTTAGTTCTATTTGACCCATAGATAGGGTCTTATCAGGTGCTACCACTCAGGGCCAGAGTGGACCTGGGAGGGATAGCAATGAAGGGGTACTCTGCATTCCCTAAAGCTCCAGCATCATTGGAACCTCACCATCAAATTGTTTAGTGTCATATCTATGATACTCGTTGGTGGTGGGGGGGTCTTACCTCTCTGCAGAGAAGCAGTCAGTGTATTCTAAAGCCCCAGCTGACTGGGCAATTTTAGTTGATATAATTGTGTGTAATTAAAACTGAGTAAGGTGTCTAAGGCCTCTTTCATTGATGTCAGAATGTTGTAACTTTATATTGAAACATATGAACCTGCCTGAAGATTGAAATGGTTGACTGAAAATGTCTACAAACTGACAATATAACAGTTCTGCTTAATATTCCTCGAAGAATTAAACTTTATCATAAATCCATTTTATTTAGACTTTTCCATCTTCACTGACATTTTAAGTGGAATACATATATAAATGGAAACAATATTAAATGCCTGGGAAAATTTAGCTTAAAACTGTTGGGAATTGGTGTAGAACATTTCAAATCTTTTTGTCCAGAAAAAAAAACCCAAAAAAGCATTGACTAATAAATTTTTTATATTTTTTTTATTGTGGTATTTTTAACCTGTTATTATTCACCCCCCACCTACACATAACTTCTCAATGGTCCATTTTTTTTTTATTTTGGCAAGGTAAAAGATTTGATTTATTTGTCTTTATCTCACAATCTTTGTGTGTGTGTGTGCCTCCTACCATGTGTATGTAGGTGTGTTTCTTTCTCTCTCTCTATTTCCGTATGTGTGTGTATTTTTTATATATATATAATCTGTCTTGTACGTATGTGTGTCTTTTTCTCGTTTTTTCCCTCTTTCAGTATGTGAATGTGTCTCTTTTCGTCGGTCTGTCTCTTCCTTTGTTCGTGCGTCTTCCTCGTACTCCGTCTATCTGTTTCTATCTCTTTCCCCTTCCCGTCTCCCCATTTACCCCCCCCCAACAGTCTCTCTCTTTTCTCCCGTCCGTCTCTCTCTTCCCCTCCCGTTTGTCTGTCTCTCTTCTCCTTCCTTCAGTCTCTCTCTCTCTCTCTCTCTCCTGTTTGTCTTTTTCTCTTCCCCTTCCGTTCATCTGTCTCTCTGTCTGTCTTCTCCTGTCTGTCTGTCTCTCTTTCCCTCCCGTCCACCTGTCTGTCTGTCTCTCTTCCCCTTCCGCCAGTCTCTCTCTCTCTCTCTCTTTGTTCTCCTCCCGCCCATCTGTCTGTCTCCTGTCTGTCTGTTTCTTCCCCCTCCGCCTCTCTGTCTCTCTCTTCTCCCGTCCGTATGTCCTCTCCTCTTCCGTCTCCCTCACTTCTCTGAATTAAAGTAATAATGTAAATCCTACCCATGCCATCACTTAAAAATAGTTGGAAATAGTTGTAAAATTTCTACCCCAAAGAATTTAAACAAAAAGTCTCAAAATTTTAAACATTTTTTTTTCATGAAAGATTTTTGTACAATTGGTTTGAGCGTTTCAAGGATTGCCTTTAATTTTGCATATGGATGGACGGATAGAAACTTTTCAAGTGGTCGTTATTCTCGACATCGTTTCATTAGGTTCAAGTTCTTAATGAAAAGGGTGACAAGCAACTTTTTAATTGCTTACAAAATTGTAAAGTGTGTCTACATTTTTTTGGGGCGGTGTTGGTGTTTCTTTTTACAAGTAGTAAAAAAAAAGTCTTATGTGAATTTTTTTTTGTTTATTTTTATTTATTTTTCCTATAATATGCTTGAACTAAATGAATGAATCTGCTTCTATATAAAATACAATGTACGTATATACCCAAACACTTCGTGGTGGGAGAGTCCCTGTGGTGTCGTGGCTAACGTGCTGGACTCCGACATCGTAGTAGGCGAGTTCTAACTTCAGTCGCGTTATTCCTTTCACTTTTGGACTAATACCCTTGGGAAAGGTGTGAACCGCTAGATCGTCAATCAATATTGATTAAACTGCTGTTCTTTTACAAGGATAGCTTTGGCATTAAATAACCCCTAAAGGTTGATATGTCATTAAACAAAGAAATATACGCCGAAATTAAAAACTATTTTAATCATTTGGAACGATAAAATTGTCGTCCCAAAGAAAACAACACTACAGCTTTATTTTAAAACTTTTATTGAAAAAATCAATTCAGTTAACTTGATTACGTAGTAGAGCTGACATCTATTCAATGTAGCCGCCTTCAGCCTCAATCACCGCCTCGATACGGATCCGGAACTGGGAGCATGCCTTTTCCACAAGCGCCAGCGGGAGCTCGGCGAATACTCGGCGGATGGCGGCGATCAGGCTGGCTTTGGTGTTGTGGGAGGTCATGTTGGTGATGTTCTCGACGTATGACCGAACGAAGTAGTCTAGCGGGTTCAGCTCGGGGGAGGACCAGTGAGAGAAGGGTACTAAGTCGTAACACTCCTTCTGAAGCCAAGCTTGGGTCTCTTTGGACTTGTGGGCCGGCGCCGAGTCCTGATGCCACACCCAGGGTCTACCACCGGCCACCTGATTGCACCAGGGGATCACCACACTCTTCAGTACATCCAGGTACACACCAAAGACCATAACCGTAGCCGGAAACTTTGTTTTCATCACCCTGGGCACATCCCTGTTATTGGTGCCAATCCAGATTTGCATTTTGAGGGTGCTGGCAATGGTTCTGTTGTCATAACTTGGATCGGTAGAGCGCATGAATTGTACTTCGGCGCATCTCCGATCTTGCTCGTTGAACATTGTGTCACTTTCAGACATGATAGAAGACTCCTATCGCTCTTGGGATTTGTACACAACTGGCCAAGTAGTAGATGGTCTGCAACAACAAAAAGAAAACCGGTTTTCATTAAACGGAAATGGAATCATGTCGTCTTTTCTAGGGCGACAATTTTATCGTTCCACCCTGTATGAAATTTTAAGTGTTTTCACTAGATAAACATATATGTAAAAATAAGATGAATTAATTCTCCTTGTTAAAAATTACAAAGGCAGAACACCATCGAACACTTGTGGCGATAAAAGAATAATTTTTACTTTTGGGTTTACGAAAAAATGACTTGCAGTTTTGAAGATATACACATTTTAAACGTGAGATTAAAAACTTATTTTATTTTTTAATATCTAATTATTGGTGTATTCGCAAGATAGAAACAATTTTATTTGTAGAAAACAAACAGTTTTACACAAGAGACTCGCGTATCAAGAAATATGCACATTTTAAAAGCCAAATTAAGAACTATTTTAATTATTCTTATATAATTTAGGTGCATTCCATAGATAAAAACAAATCTATTTATCAAAAAAAAAAAAAATCATTTTTCTTGTTTACCATAATTTTATTTCGAGATTGGCGGACTGGCTTACAAGAAAACAATTACTCTTAGAAAAAATCCGACTTGAAAAAAATCTAACATTAAGGCGAAATCGGCAACAATTTCTTTGATTTTTCACTCACTATTTTGTTGTTAACTTGATTTTACCACAAAAAGTATTTTTTTGAAAACTGAAACAAATAGATTTCAGATATCATATCGTATTTTCCTTCTTTTTTTTTCTATTTGAAAACATTCTATGATATGAAAGATTTCCGAGTGTCTTATCTGTCGTATTTCCTGTTTTCTTCTTCCTCATTTCTTTTGTAAACAAATCTCACGTTTATTTCCTAAAACCAGTCAATTAAATGTTTCTATCATATTTTTGTTCAATATTTTCCTCTTATATTGGTATAAATGTTGATGAAATTCAATTTTATTAAAACCTGAAAGTTTTTTTTCAACACTGTTTCCTTAGATATGGTCAGTCAGTAGTGATAGCACTAAACCGAACCATTTCGGTTTCGTAAAAAATTTCGATGCAGTTTCATGGTGTGAAGATGAAACCGAAAAAAGTCCGTTTTTCGGTTAGACCGCCCATCTTTAGTTTATACAGGGTGGAAACCTAGTCTGTCCTACTATTTACCCATACCTGGAGGGAGAATAATTGGATTCATACCTTTCCCAAGGGTATTAGTGTTATGCGAAATGCAATCAGTCTCGTCCAAGATTTGAACTCGTGTCGCCGTGTCCATTTCCTGCGACGATAATCATTACACCACGGGCACCTCCCATTGGTGCTCAATATGATCTAATGATATCTGTTTGGTATGATCCATTAAAAATAATCTTTTTATCTTTGTTTTGTGAGGAAGTTGATTTTTTTTTTATTGAAAAAATATTAGGTGTGTACTTATTTATGGGTGATACAGTAACAAGTAGAAGTAAAGTTGGCAACTGCGGTCGAGGGTGACCAGAAGGCTCTCTTTACAATAGCTACTACACCGAGGTGTAGGGGAGGGAGCTACCCCTTTCCCTGGATTACTCCACTTTACCCTTAATACGTGTCTTATATTGCTGAGTGTTAAACAAGGAGGTATCAAGTACTATTTTAAAAGCCTTTGGCAAGACCCGACCAGGGATTGAACCCAGGTCTCCCGGACCATTGAATGTTCTACTAGAAATAGTAAAATCCTGGTATATTTGGTTTCGAAGAAAATAAACAGATAGAACAACGATTAAACATCCATCGTTGTTCTATCAACACTTGCTTTATCATCTTAGTGCTGATGAAGGTTCATTAAAACCGAAACATTTTAACGTCGACTTTCCTCCGTAATAAATTAATTACTTTTTGATTATTTTCTTTTTCAGTTCTCTCTCTCTCTCTCATATAATACAATGACTGATGTTTATACAGCGGCATTGCTTCCAACAAAGCCTTCAACAGATAATGACTTTGGGTTTAGGCATGGTTTCGGGGCTGAAGCATCATTACCACTAACCCAGAGCGCCTAGACTTTGTTGGATTGACGTCACTCTATAGGATTGGCATATCCACGCTAGTGCTGTTAGAGCCTTATCTTGGATCTTTTTTTAAATGTATTTCCTCTTCTCTCTCTCTGTCTCTCTCTCTCTCTCTCTCTCTGTCTCTCTCTCTCTCTGTCTCTCTCTGTCTCTCTCTCTCTCTCTCTCTCTATCTATATCTATATATATATATATATATATATATATATATATATATATAGATATATATATATATATATATATTGTGTGTGATGGATTTTTATTAGAAACACCTTTTGAAAATAAAAGTAGAGATATACATCCCAAGCGTCAAAAACGTGTTTTCATAAAATCTCTGTTTAAAATGCTAGATGAGATATTTTAAGAATTATCAACTTAAATTGATTTATAGTTGATACCACGACTCCAATTTAGCCAATTTCTATTATTTGTTTATTTATTTATTTATTTATTTATTTTCAATTATCAATTTTCATAATAGATTCTGGTGCATTAGACTCTGAACAAATGTCTTTCAAACACTGCTGGGATTTGAACTCACAATGACTGGGCTAGACTCGTTATGTTTTAAATCCCCCTGGTAGGTAAAGTCTTGGCATTTTGTTTTATGGCTTTGGAAACCTTTTGTGAGTAAAAAAAGATCATTTTTCATTTTTAAGATTTAAAGAAAAAAAAAAAAAGAACTTCCTAAGGAATCGTTGATGGTGAAATATTTACCCCCCCTCGCTTCGAGTCATTTTGCTGGTTTTTATTATTTTTTATTTTTGAGTGTTTTACCAACTGACGTTTTTTTTTTCTTTTAGACGTTTCTGGTGAGTTGCATTGTTTAAAAAAAACAAGAATGTAATGTCTGCTTTCCTGAATCCTTTTCCATTTTTTTCTGATTGTTTCTTTCTTTCAATTTCTTTTTTCAGGTTCTGCTTCTCTTTGCTTTTCTCTTTTTCTCTCTGTCTGTCTTTCTTTCTTTTTGCTTTTCTGTCTGTCTGTCTCTCTTTTTTTTCTTTTGGCTCTTCTGTCTATCTGCCTCTCTCTCTTTCTTTCTCTCTGACTTCTTCTTTCTGTCTCTATCTTTTTATATTTTTATTTTTTAAACTAATCACATTAATGAAAGAAAAAAGCTTTCATTACTTGACAACACACACACACACACACACACACACACACACACACACACATACACACACACACACATATATGAAACGTAATTTTTTGCTTTGGCAGTTTTTCATTGGTCTCATATTTCTGAAACTTTGTATCTGTTGCTGGCAGAAGTGTGTGCGTCTCTCTCTGAAAAAAAAAAATTAACCCCTACTTTTGAACTGTACTAGTTATGGCAAACTCTATACCATGTAATATTTCAAGTATTACACAGATGTCTATATTTTATTGTTCTTAGGAGAATTCACCAGTATCGAATTTTTTTCTTCCTCATAAACGTTATATAAAATAAATTTGCCGTATCGACTCCAGCGATAAACGGCCCCGAATTTTGCGCCACAAAAAAGTGTTTTATCATATACTGCTATTTATGAACAACCCTTAACTTTTCGCTATGCTACCCTACAAAAATATTTCTTCAATATCCAATGGCATAAAAAGAAATAAAAACTACTGTAATAGAATCAAAATCAATACAGTCATGCGAATAAACAATGTAGTCTAGACCTTGATGTAGCCTTCCGTGTTGACTTGGCTATTCCAAAGATACGAGATGTTGGAAATAGTAAACAGTGTTAAATAAAAAGCTTATAACTAGTAATCTTTGTTTAGGTCAGTAATTCCCAACGTTGGCCCAGTCGGCTGGGGCTGTAGAATACAGCGACTGTGTATCTGCAGAGGGGTAAGACTCCCCCAACGAGTGTCCTAGGTATGACACTAAACAATCTGATGGTGAGGTTCCAGTAATGCTGGAGCTTTGGGGAATGCGGAGTACCCCTTCATTGCCATCGCTCCCAAGTCCACTCTGACCTGGAGTGGTAGTACATGATAGGGTCTTATCTCTGGGTCAAATAGAACTAAACTGTGTACTTATGCTAAACTGAACTGTTTGAAATAGAATTAAACAGTGTACTTATTCAGTTAAACTGAATTGTTAAAAATAGAACTGTTTTGACATTTAACTGTAAACAAAGGCTATAGGAGGTGCCTGTGGTGTAATGGTTATCGTCGCAGGAATTGGACACGGCGACACGAGTTCAAATCCTGGACTGATTGCATTTCACATAGCACTAATACCCTTGGGAAAGGTATGAATCCAATTATTCTCCCTCCAGCTATGGGTAAATAGTAGGACAGTCTAGGTTCTTTAGCCTTGGTTAGGCAACTAGTCTAGGAGACGGAAAACTCTGAATTCAAACCTGTTAAACTCCGCTTAAAAAATTGACCTTGTGTCATATCCTGCCCGAGCGGAGGGGTTGGGTAAATATGGTAAACAAAGGCTATACTTATACTAAACTGAATTGTTTGAAATTTAATTCGGCGTAAAACAAAACAACCAACCATTTTCAACGTGGGGGCGCATGTCCCACCATTTGTGCATGGTAATATTTTGGTGGGGCTTTTTTTGAGACCACGTTAATGGCCTTTTAAGCTTCCTTCGCGTGAATTGCAGTAAAATTTTGAATATATAACAAGTAGATATTACAGGGGTGGGAACATCAGAAGTTTAGAAATACCAAAGTGGGGCATGGTTCAAAATTGGTTGGGAGCCACTGGTTTAGGTATAGGTTATGAGGGGACACTTTGAATTTAAGTTAGGGCAAGTCCATGCCCAGAAACAAATTTAGCTTTTACGTGCTAAAAAACACATCTTGTGTAACGAACGACCTTTTGTATTTTTGTTTGTTTGTATTTTCTTTTTTTCTTTTTTTTTTTTTTTTTTTTTTTTTTTTTTTTTCAAAAGTTGTCCCTTATGCGAGTACACACGGTACCTATATGGCATCTTTATTGCTAAAATTCTGATTGTGTGTGTGTGTCACCCAGAGAAAATAGTACATCATAGCAAGATTTTTATTGTTGCAATACATTGAAAATGCACACAGTAGAATAAGACTATTTCCAGTCCAATTTTCAATTGAATGATTACTATGTAGAGAGTCTGAACTGAATCTTTGTAATTATCCAAATTCTCATATCTATGAAATGTTAATTAGAATCTTTCACTCCTTTCTAAATAGAATCATCAGTATAATTATGGACCGCTGTTAACTATAAAATGTTAAGTAA
>OY757947.1:38601104-38662431 GCA_963585895.1 Sepioteuthis lessoniana | reverse complement strand
GACTTGTGGTACCCATATTAGATTTTGGTATCATTGTATTTTATTTTGAATAACATCTCTTAAGAGAGAGAGAGAGGAGACGATCGTGGTGTAGTGGATACCGTCGTTGGAAATGGACTGGGTAACCTGTGTTCAAAAACCTGGGCGAGACTGTTTGTATTTCACATAGTGCTAATTCTCATGGGAAGAGTATGCATCCAACTATTCTCCGTCCAGTTATAGGTAACTAGTAGGGCAGACTGTTTTTTTTTTTTTTTAAACCTTGGTATGACAACCGATGTAGGAGAAGGAAAATTCTGAATTCAAACTTGTTAAACTGCATTTAAAAAATTGATTTTGTGTCGCATCCTGCTTGCGCGGTGGGATTGGGTGAATATATATATATATATATATATATATATATCGTAAGTGATTTCCGTCTTCAAAAATCCCAGTTCGATTGAAACGCCCGATTAGCATTTTTTTTTTTATTGATCTCTTCCCTAATTTGATTTTTTTTTAATTTTTCAATTTTTAAAATTTATTTTCTTTCTTTCTTTATTTTCGGATGGGTTGGGTATTTCAGAGTAAACTGAGGCAAGCTGCACATTTTTGAAGGTGAATAATCTTGACATAGATTTTGTTTCAGATCGGCTAAATGTGCTTAACACCCAAGATGACGGACAACTTACTTCCGGTACAAGTATGTATCTAAAATAACACTCGTATTATGTTTTAGATGATAATAATATCTGTTAGAAGTAGGGCACTCTGGCTGACATCAGAACCTGTGTCGGTATTTTTGTCGGGTGGAGAAAGCTCCTTCTTGCCTCGTTTGAAGTACTGAAATAAAACCCGACTTAGTTAATAAGTTATACTAAGTGCAAAGGATACCGTTTAAAAGAGAAATAAATGCGTTGTTAATGGTTTATAAGTAGCCTAGTAGCAATTACGGGTACCAATTAGGACTTTTAAATTTTACATGCTGTTGTGCAACTTTTTAGTTTAGTTTCTGTTCAATAATATGCTTGAGCTAAATAAATAACATGTTTCTGCTTCTATGTGAAATATATTGTATATATTTACCCAACTCTTCTGTGTGTGAGGGGGATTCCCTGTGGAGTAAGTGGGTGTCCTCGTGGTGTAATGGTTAAAGCGATGGACTGCGGAATCGTATTAAACGAGTTCGAACTCCAGTCGTACTATTACGTTAACTTTCGGACAAATTACCCTTAGGAAAGGTAGGAACCCCCTTATCCTTCCAGCTATGGGTGAAGTGGCATCACTGCTGTTCTTCTAGAAGAATGGCTTTGGTTGATATGCCATTAAATTAAGAAACGTGTGGCGTAAGAGCCAACATATCGGACTACGTATCCTAGTTAAGCAGCTTGGAACTCCAGACGCGCTACTAGGTTCACTTTCAGCCTAGTGCCTTTGGGGGAAAGGAATAAACTACTTTATCCTCTCCCTCAGAAACACTTTTTTTCTACAATAACGTCTTTGGAATTAAATAACGGACGGAAGTTGATATGCCATTAAAGAAAAAAGGAAACCAAACCAATCCCTCAACCTTGGGGTGGGGGTTATTTAATGTCAAACCCATTCTTGTAGAAGAACAGTAGTGGTATTATTCAACCCGTAGCTGGTGGGATACGGTTTGGTTTGATTTCTTTGTTTAATGGCATATCAATCTTGAAGTGTTATCTAATACCAAACCCATCCTTGACAAAGAACAGTAGTGATACTATTTAATTCAATGCTGGTGTGGGGAAAAGATAATAGCGGAAGATCTGAATTAAAAGCATAAAAATAATTAATCACATTTTTTTTTTTTTTTTTTTTTTTTTTTTTTTTAATAAATTTAAAAAGTTGGTTGGACCAGGCAGGCTCCAATATCAGTCATAAGATCGTGTGCAAATTATTTGTATTAGGTAAGATTACTTGAAACCAACCAATTATTATATTAGCAGCTTCGTCGAGAATTTAATTCTGGGACGCAGATTATATTTCCAACGCTGATAACCGTTACTCAAAGAGTGCCTCCTAAAAATTGGATGTAACTTTATATACTAGTCAATCTCTTGTATTAGATTGACTGATTTTAACGGTATGTCAATCTGTTTAGGGTTATTTTCTGTTTCGGTTAGGAAGTTGTGATCATTGTACACCCATCTGTTCATTTTTTTGTGCTGTTGTTTCTTGTATTTTTTTTTTTTTTTTTTTTTTTTTTTGCACAGGAATACTGAGTTATTGAACAATAGATATTGATATTATCATTGATATTGGTACTTCTGAACCTGCCTGGTCCAATCATATTTTTTTTTTTTTTTTTTTTTTTTTTTTTTAGAGATTTTAAAAATTTTTATATATATATTTTTTTCCTTTTAATTCAGATCTTCCTCTATTCTTTCACCCCCAGCTATGGGTTAAAAAGTACCTCTACTGTTCTTCAACAAGGATGGATTTGGCATTAGATAACCCACGAAGGTTGATATGCCATTAAATAAAGAAATCAAACAAAACTTTATCCCACCAGCTATGGGTTAAATAGTACCCCTACTGTCCATCTACAAGGATGGATTTGGCGTTAAATAACCCACCAAAGTTGATATTCCATTAAAGAAAGAGACCAAACCTACTTCTATTTGAGGAATTTGTCATTGTTGCATTCTCTCCTTACACTTGGACAATCTATTCTTTGGCGCTTGCTCTGAGATTGGTTAGCCCCAAAATCTTCACTTGGCTTCATTCTTCCTGTCTTCTTGTTGGTTGCCTCGGGTCACTATCTTTATTCTTGTGCAGTGTCTTTTGTCGTCATCTCTCGTTTTTCTTTGCTGGCTTGTTTTACTTTTATTTCTTAGCAACTTTTTATCAGCCGTCCGACTAAACAGTGAATCTGTGAGAGCAAGATGGAGCATTTAACTGCTTAAGTTGAGGGTTTCTCACTAATTGATTTCTAATTCTAGAACTGTTTTAATCACCTGATTGGAACTATCCAAGGAGAGCCGTGGTTTCAGATTGACCTTGAGTTTAATAGTTATCAATCATATTGGTTAACTTGCTGTGTTTTTCCATATGTTTAACATCTCGGGACTTAATTTGAGTGCTACACTACATGTCAGTAAAAGATCTCACCAAGCTATTATGTAACACAGCCATTTTGATTGGCACTCTAGAATATGCCTACTGCACCTCTGCATTGGGTAAGACTTCCAACTCAATGAATGTCCTGTATATGACACCACCATCTGGTGGTGAAGTTCCATTAATGCAGGTGCTTTGGGGAATGCAGAGTACCCTTCATTGCCATTACTCCTGGGTCCACTCTGATCTAGAGTGGTAGCACATAAAAGGGTACTATCTATGGGTTAAAAAGAACTGTTTTATCATTTAAACTGTGTGCAAACAAATGACTTTTGTTAAATTAAATTGATAGAAATAGAACAGTTTGATCATTTAACTGGGTGTAAACAAATGAGTGATGTTTAATTGAATTGTTAGCAATACTTTGACCATTTAACTGTGTGCAAACAAATAAGTAATGTGAAATAGAATTATTAGTGTTGAATAACAATACTAGCTACTCTTTAAGTGTGTGCCTAAATTGAATTGTTAGTATTATGTAGCAACACTTGGAACCATTTGACTGTGTGAAATTGAATGAATAGTATTCAGTAGAATAATTAGTCTCCAAGAGCAATACCTGTAACCCCTTCACTGTCTGCAAAAAAATGATTTTGCCCAGTCGGCTGGGGCTGTAGAATACACCGACTGCATCTCTGCCAAGGGGTAAGACTCCCCCAACAAGTGTCCTTACTTACACTAAACTGAATTGTTTGAAATAGAACTGTTTTGACATTTAACTGTGTAAACAAAATCTATATTTATATTAAACTGAATTGTTTGAATTAGAACTGATTATTTGTATAAAAATGGATTTGGCATTAAATAACCTACAAAGGTTGATATGCCATAATACTCAACCAACCAACCAAAAAAATGATTAATATTGAATAGAATTATTTGAGTTGGATAGCAATACTTGAAGCCATTTCACTTTGTGAAAAAATGAGCTCAGGTTTGTTTAACAATGATATCTACAAAATCTTTTTATAAATCATATATATATAGCAGCAGTATATCTAACTTGGTGGGTTTGGGGCAGACCAAATGTGGTATAATTTGGAGAATGCTCAATATCTGTGATAGAGCTATTATATAATGATAATATATAAAAACTAAAATATATTTCTCTCTCTCTCTCTCTTTATATTTATATATATATATATATATATAATAGCATGGATGCTTATCTGCAATCTGAGGCTTCATGCCAACTTTAACGTGACAATCATCAGGTAGAGAAAGAAAGATTTTGGAGAAATTGAAAAAATCGAAAAATACAGTCAGACTAACGTTTACATTGAGATTGTTTATAACTCATTTTATTGTTTGTGTGAATACACCCCCCCACACACACACACACAAAGAATTATACACTATTCATATATTTATTTATTGTGTGGGTGTGTGTATATATATATATATATATATATATATATATATATATATATATATATATATATATATACACACATTATATTATATTATAACAGTGTTGGTTGTCACTAAATCACTTTGTGGGTTTGTGTCGAACCAAAACAGGATTTGGCATTAAATAACCTACAATGGGTGACATGCCATAAAACCAAAGCTAAACGAATGAATTGTGTTCAGTAGAAATTATTTAACTGTGTGCAAACAATAGTAATACTTCTGTGCAAACAAATTAGCTATAACTTTTCTAAGAATAAGATTACCTACAAACTGTTCCCTTATCAATCGTATATGTAATAACCCCTTAACTGTGTGCCGAAAAATGACTGATATTGAATAAAATTGTTATTGTTTAATAACAATACTTGAGATTAACTGTGTGCAAATGAATGAATAGTGTTGAATCACAATACTTGAAACCATTTAACTGTGTGCAAATAAAACTATTTGTATAAGTAATCAATGTTGACTAGAATTATTAGTGTTAGATAGCAACACTTGAATTCCTTTAACTGTGTGCAAACAAATTACTTCTAACTCCTGTAGTGAGGATTGAACCTGCAAGAAATGATGCTGGCGAGTAACAATACAGGAATACTTAACACTTGTACCTGGTTATGGCTAATGGAATCAGAACAGGCGACCCCCCCCCCGGGTTTCAATAAAGGACGTAGTTCGAAGTTCCGTGAAGGTTCCAGAGTTCGACAAACATCTGAAGAAGGCTGGAGGACATATCGGCTGAAACGTTATGGAAATAACGCTAAAGATGAAGACAATAGTCTGAAAACCCTTAATGATAAAAATCAACAAGCTTCGTCTCAGAAATTTAGACGACTAGATTTAAAAAAATTTTTTTTTTATTTACTTTGTACCTTACCACAGACATTTCCCTTATGCGATATTGTGGATAAGCATCCGACCCCCTGATTAGAGAGGCATGCAGACTCTTTTTTTTATTGCTGGAGAAAATGCATGTTGTTGAAAAGTAGCTTGCTCCGACAATCATGCTAGGAGGTCTGAATGTTTTAACATTAATCAGCTTGGTTCCAGGAGGTTTTCTCTCCCCGCCAGGCAGTACCTGCCCCCTTGCTTAAAAGGGTTGGGCTGATTGCCCGGCGCCTGAGGCGGACTGCCAAAAGAATATGGGTAATTTTTGCACCTGCCCCTTGGGAGGCTTACTGCCTGTGGGGCATCCTACATTAAACTGACCTTGTGTCACATCCCAACACTGAGGGGATTGGTTAAATACAGTCTTATTATGCTCAATGTTCTGTTGTAGTCCCCCACCCACCGTGAAGCTTTTATTTCAAGGTGGTCTCTTCTTTTCTTCTTTTTAACATATTTCATATTCTGTTTTATGTTCTTTGATTCTTTGTCAGGTTTGAAAAGAGGGAGGCTGGTATTCCCTTCTTCCTCAGCCCACCAATTTATTCTGATATAAAAATACCAGAGTTATTTGGTTATTAAATGGAGTTGAAAATATCAGATGTGCAAATTCTTTCTTTGTGTGCAATAAGAGTTGCTCCCTGAGGATAAGCAGATTGCCTGTTAGAACTAATCAAATGATTGCTCCCACTAATTCAAAAAATTAACAAAGAAACCAAAATAAAACAAGAATAAAAATTAAAGTCCTTGTCTTAAATGGCATATCATCTGTTGTAGGTTCTAGAAGAACACTTATTTTATTTTATCTTATCCCGCAATTATTCTTGATTTGATTTCAGCTTTTGTAGTTTATTTTCTCAAGAACATTTTTTTTTTTTATATATACTGTAAATTGCGGTATACAATTCAACCTAGCATATAGGTCGATCTCAAGATTTTTAGCTTAAAATTCTGGGTTAGACCTCAACCTGTTGTATAAGTCGCCTTCCTCCCAATATACTGTATTGCCCAGTTGGCTGGGACTGTAAAACACAACCAACTGCATCTCTGCAGAGGGGTAAGACTCTCCCAACGAGTTTCCTGCATATGACACTAAACAACCTGGTGGTGAAGTTTCAGTAATGCTGGAGCTTTGGGGAATGCAGAGTACCCCTTCATTACCATCACTCCCAGGTCCACTCTGGCCTGGAGTAGTAGCACCTGATAGGGTCCTATCTATGGGTCAAATAGAACTAAACTGTGTACTAATGCTAAACTGAATTGCTTGAAATAGAGCTGTTTTGATATTTTGATTGTACTTATGCTAAACTGAATTATTTGAAATAGAACTGTTTTGACATTTAACTGTGTGTAAACAAAAAACTATATTTATAATAAACTGAATTGTTTGAAATTGAACTGTTTATAACTATAAAAATGGATTTGGCATTAATAACCTACACATCCTGCCATTGGTGGAGGGATTAGGTAAATATATCTTCTTAAATTGTCTAAAAGGTCTAATGGTCATTTTTTTTATTGCCTAACACTTGAGGGACTTCCTGTAGGGTAAAGCTGACAAGGCTAGCACAATTTTTGTACCTGTATTATAGTGAAGCTCACTTCCTTGGGTTATTTGGACATTAAACCAACTTTGCTACATCCTCCCATTGAAGGTGTGTGTGTGAGGGGAGGCTTCAGATCATTTTCTTTATAACCTCTTTCATAAGATGTATCTTGCTTCCAATTTCAAGTTACACAAGTTGATGGGACGGCTTTTATTAGTGGTTTATGCTGAAATGTGAGACCCTAGCAGCAGTAAAATAAGTATCTGGATGTAGATGCCAAAATCGAAGAACGGTACCAGTCTTATATTCTGCGCAAGAAATAGCTCTTGATAGATTGAGTGGCTTCGTCTTGGACCTGAAGACCTGATGGTTAAAAATAAACCAAAATGGAATTGGAAAGGATTTTGAGATGTGGAAGAAGAAAATGAATAAGAACTTAAAAGCAAGACATTGGACAGTGAGGTGCTTGGAATTGTTGAAAATGGACAAAGGAAGAGTCCGAGGGGGGGAGAGAAATTGACCATTCGTCTGTCACGGGCAGCTGTAATTGACCAACAGTAAAAGTAATTTTTAGATGCTGGTTAGTGATTGTAGCCACTCATGCAATCTTTTTTTTTTTTTTTTTTTTTTTAATAACTTAATGTTTTATTTTTGTGGTTGTAGGAAGGCTGACATAACACTTCAAACATCTTATTTGGGCCAATGGAAACTTTTTATTCTTATAAGTGAATTCACATATTTGAGGAAGCAGACTCCGTAGCATAGTGGCTAATGTGCTGAACTGCAACATCATAGGGAGGGAGTTCAAACTCCAGTTATGCTATTACATTCACTTTCAGACTAATACCCTTGGGAAAGGCATGAACCCCGTTATCCTCTATGTTGGACTGCAACATTATAGTGAGGGAGTTCAAACTCTAATTTTGCTATTACATTCACTTTCGGACTAATACCCTTGGGAAAGGCATGAACCCCGTTATCCTCTATGTTAGACTGCAACATTATAGTGAGGGAGTTCAAACTCTAATTTTGCTATTACATTCACTTTCGGACTAATACCCTTGGGAAAGGCATGAACCCCCTTATCCCTCTATGTTGGACTGCAACATCATAGTGAGTGAGTGAGTTCAAACTCCAATTGTGCTATTACATTCATGAACCACTTATTCCACTAGCTATGAGTTAAATAGTACCGCAACTGTTCTTCTATAAGGATGGCTTTGGCATTAAGTAACCCATGCAGGTTGACATACACTTAAACAAAAAAGAAAAACCAATCAAAATTACATTTGATGTTGTTAGGAAGTTAAAACATTAACATATATTATGATTATTAATATAATAGCTATTAATACATTTTGTGAGTTGCCCAGTCGGCTGGGGCTGTAAAATACCCCAACTGCACTTCTGCAGAGGGGTAAGACCCCTCCCCATAACGAGTGTCCTGGATATGATGCTAAACAATCTGATGGTGAGGCTTTGGGGAATGTGGAGCATCCCTTCATTGCCATTGCTCCCTGGTCCACTCTGGCCCGGCGTGGTAGCATCTGATGGGGCCCTATCTATGGGTTAGATAAAACTAACGGCATACTTATGCTAAATTGAATAATTTGACTTAACTGAATAGTTTGAAAAAAATGTTTTTGACAATTAAACCGAACTTACATTTAAACTGCGTGCTTATTCTAAACTGAATTATTTGAAATGGAACTTTTTTTTGACTTAGACTAAACTGAATTGTTTAATATAGAACTGTTTTGACATTCAACTGTGTGTAAACAAAATTCTGAATTAAACTGTACTTGCATTTAAACTGTGTACTTATCCTAAACTGAATTGTTTGAAATAGAACTATTTGCATAAAAATGGATTTTTTGTTAAATAACCTACAAAGGTTGATATGCCATAAAACCCAACCAACTAATCAACATTTTGTAAAACAATTCCACCAAATTTTTTGAATTGTTCTGTTATATTCGAGTTTTTCTTTGCATATATATATTTAGATACTGTGATAATTTTTTTTTTTTTTTTTTTTTTTCTTTACCTGATTTAGTGTACATCCAGAAGCAGATTACTAAATTCTGAATATACAACTAATTTACATATTGTTGTATAATTTCGAGAATTCCTTTCCAATAATAATAATAATCATAATAATAATTTATACATAAATATATAATTTCTTGTAACTATTTATATATAGTTACTAGAAATATAAATATGACATATAAACATGTCTTATACAAATAATAATGCATAAACATGTCTTATACAAATATAAAAATGTTTCATATATAATACTAATATAATATGTATAAACCAAATAATTTGCATAGAATGATGACATGCAGATGGTTTCAAGTATTCCCATCAAATACTAATAATTCATTGACTCTATTCCTATTTTGCCCAGTCGGCTGGGGCTGTAGAATACATCGATTGTAATAAGACCCCCACCCCCAACGAGTGTCCTTGATATGACACTAAACAATCCAATGGTGAGGTTCCAGTGATGCTGGGGCTTTGGGGAATACAGAGCACCCCTTTATTGCCATTGCTCCCAGGTCCACTCTGGCCCAGAATGGTAGCACCTGATAGAGCCCTTTCTATGGGTTAAATAGAACTAACTGCATGCATATGCTAAACTGAATTGTTTGAATTAGAACTGTTTGACTAAACTGAATAGCTTGAAATAGGAATGTTTTTAACAATTAAACTGTGTACTTACATTTAAATTGCATACTTATGCTAAACTGAATCGTTTGAAATGGAACTGTTTTCGACATTGAAACTGTACTTATTCTAAACTGAATTGTTTAATATAGAACTGTTTTGACATTTAACTGTGTGTAAACAAAATCTATACTTATACTAAAGTGAATTAGAACTGTTTGACTAAACTGAATAGCTTGAAATAGAAATGTTTTTGATGATAAAACTGTGTACTTATGCTAAACTGAATAGTTTGAAATAGAACTGATTATTTGTATAAAAATGGATTTGGCATTAAATAACCTTCAAAGGTTGATATGCCATGAAATCCAACCAACCAACAATCTATTCCTATTTAATAATAATCATTTATTTGCGCACAGTTATAAGAATATATTTCTTATATTATACTAATATAAGACATATAAATGTTTTATACAAATAATTTGCACACCATTGTATAATTTCAAGAATTCCTTTCCAATAATAATTATAATCTATACACCATTTTAAAATTTCAAGTAAATATTTGCATTTTATATAAGTTGATTTCTAAACTGCACTGTGTCTTTACACACACACACACACACACACACAAATGCACGCACGTGCGCGCGCACACACTTAGTTTTCTTCTAAAGCAAAGATACAAGGATTTTATCTTTTTAATGAAACATTATCCAATCAAGACGGATATCAATTATTACTGTATTACCCATTATTATGTACACCTATAACAATTTTGAAAAAAACGTTTTCTTCCAAATCAAAGATGCTAGGATTTTATTTCTATTTTGATACTATCCAGTCAAAATAGATTTTATGTCTTTGGTTTTATGGCATATCAACCATTGTAGGTTATTTAATGCTAAACCCATTTTTATACATATAAACTGTTCTATTTCAAATAATTCAGTTTAGCATAAGTACACAGTTTAATCCTTTTTGACCCATAGATAGAACCCTATCAGGTGCTACCACTCTGGGCCAGAGTGGACCTGAAAGCAGTAGCAATGAAGGGGTACTCCGCATTCCCCAAAATTCCAGCATTACTGAAATGTCACCATCAGGTTGTTTAGTGTCATATTCAGGACGCTCATTGGGGGGAGGGATTTACCCCTCTGCAAGGATACAGTCAGTGTATTCTACAGCCGTAGCCGACTGGGCAAAGATATTATTAGGTATTATTATCACCAAACTGTACAACACTTGAAATCTGTAACAGTTCAAAATTAAGAATGACATATATATATATATATGTATATGTATCTTTAAGAAAAAAACAACGAAACCAATCACAAAGAATTATAAATTTATTTCCATCCTGTTACGCATTTTTGAAAATTCCAAAAACACGAAAAAAAATTAACAGGACTTCTTCAGATCTTTTTGATAAAAAAAAACTAGAATAGATACATAATGATGGAATTACTCCCAACTCCGGTTTAACTGGACTAAGAATACCATATATATATATATATATATATATATATATATATATATATATATATATATATATATATATATATATAAGAAAAAACAAAAACTGGTCACATTAGGAATATAAATTTATTTCCATCCTGTTATGGGTTTTGATATAAATCAAAAACACCAAAAAAAAAAAAAACCAACAGGACTTCTCCAGATCTTATGGATAAAATTATTCAGAACAGACACAGGAAAGAAGGGTGGGAGGGGATAGAAGAGGGGTGAAGAGTTTTCTCCTCATTTAGCCCACTTCCGGTTTTTTTTTTTTTTTTTTTATGTTTATTGCCTGTTGGAATTATAGTAAATTAATTTATTTTTATTTTATATTTTTTAAATTCTAAATACATTTTGACTTAAAACTCCAGATTTAATACTAATTTATATAAATATAACTTTCTTTAATAACTTTACGTAAGGATACAGTAATACTTATATTATTAAATTCAAAATTTAAAATAAAAACTTTTTTTTTTTCTTTTTTCCTATTTTATTTTCGTGCCTATTAATTCAGTTACCCTTTCATTTTTTTTTTTTTTTTTTTTTTGATTTATATCAAAACCCATAACAGGATGGAAATAAGTTTATAATCCTAATGTGACCGATTTTTGTTTTTTCTTAAAGAAATTATTGCTCTGTAATGTCAGTTACATTGAGCTCTTTACCAGGAAAATTGAAATGTTCACTGTTGAATGTTTTTTTTGTCCTGATGGAATTACTCCCAACTCCGGTTTAACTGGACTGAATAATACTTGTGTGTGTGTATGTGAACCTAGCAAAAAATTTGCTGAATGAGAAATATCGAAAATGGAGTTTGGAAAAGAAATGAAAATCTTTATAGCATTAACAAAATACAATACTTGCCCACAGCGTGAGGAAGGTAACCACTACTAGTGTTGACTACTTAGTATATTTTCCCTATTTGTTGTACATCCCATGAATCGGGCAAGTTTGTCACAAGGCCTTTTTTAAGGTGGGTCCAGACGCAGGATTGTCGCCAAGAGGTGCCTCAGGAGCCAGGCGATAAACCTAGCCTCTCCAAGAAGTGTTAGAGCCTGGGGGACAGCTCCATGAGACTTGAGGAGGGTCGGCCTCTGGGCTTCCTTGGCACCCCTGTCAGGCAGCCTCAACCGAGTGAAACACCACTGCCAAAGACAATGTAATTTCAACCCCTCAAAATAGTGTCCAATCTATTTATGAGGAATGGGATATACCTATTAATGTTCATAGGTAGAGTATATAACAATACACACACTCACACAATTTTATGAATTGCAGAGGCATTGGAATTTTATATTGTAACAATATCTTGGACTTACACAATCTTTTTAAAATTCCAAATCCTGTGTTTCATCAAAAATTCTAAGCTCAGTTAGCTGGGGCTGTAGAATACACTGATTACATCTCTGCAGAGGGGTTAGACTTCACCTCCAAACGAGTGTCCTTGATATGACACTTAACCAGTCCTGGAGCTTTGGAATGCCCCTTCATTGCTATTACTCCCAGATCCACTTTGACCTGGAATGGAAATACTTGACAGAGTCCCATCTATGGGTCAAATAGAAATGTTTGACCATTTAACTGTGTGGAAACTAATAACTGATGTTAAATTGAATTGTTTGTATTAAATAGCAATACTGGGAACCATTTAAATGAATAATGGTGAACAGAATTATTGGTGATGAATAGCATTAATTAAAACTCTTTTAATATACCTAAATTGAATTATTGGAATTACATAGCAATACTTGAAACCATTTAACTGGGTCCAAATGAATGAATTATTGGAATAAATTGGTTTAGTTGATTTGTTTTTTTTTGTGGCATATCAACCATTGAAGGTTATTTAATGCCAAATCCATTTTCTACATTTTAAACAGTTCTATTTCAAGTAATTCAGTTGTCTAAATTTCTGAGACGAAGCTTGATGATTTTTATCATTAAGTGTTTACGGACTATTGTCTTCATTGTTTCGGCCGATATGTCCTCCGGCCTGCAGTCAGGATTGAACCTGCAACTTCCAGATGATTGTGTCCTTAGAAGCTTAGGGAACCAACGCCTAAAGCCGTTATGCTGTGTGTCCAGTAATGTCTAACAATACAGGAATACTTAGCCATAACCAGGTACAAGTGTTAACGGAATCGGAACAGGCGACCCCCATGGATTCAATAAAGGACTTAGTTCGAAGTTCCGTGAAAGTTCCTGAGTTCAACAAACACCTGAAGAAGGCCAGAGTGCATATTGGCCGAAACATTGTGGAAATAACAATAAAGATGAAGACAATAGTCTGAAAACCTTTAATGATAAAAATCAAGTAATTCAGTTTAGCATAAGTACATAGTTTTATTTGACCCATAGATAGGACCCTGTCAGGTGCTACCACACCAGGCCTGAGTGCACCTGGGAGCAATGGCAATGAAGAGGTACATTGCATTCCCCAAAGCTCCAGTATTACTGGAGCCTCACCATCAGGTTGTTGAGTGTCATATCAGGACACTCATTAGGGGAATCTTATCCCTTTGCAGAGATGCAGTCAGTGTATTCTACAGTCCCAGCCAACAAGACCAATGTTGAAAAGAATTAGTGTTGAATCACTACTTAACTGTGTGCAAATAAATGATTCCTTCTTTTAAATTCTATTAATAAAAAGATATTAAATATTCTTCTAAATTCTATTACAGAAATGATATTCTGAAAAATCCTTCAAAATTCTATTAATGAAATGACAATATGAAAAATCCTTCTTTCAAATTTTATTAATGAAATGTTAATTTGAAAAACATTTCTTTTAAATTCTGTTAATCAAATGATACTATGAAAAATCCTTCTTTTAAATTCTAGTAAAGAAATGATTTGAAAAATCTATGGTCTAAATTCTTTTTATGAAATAATATTCTGAGAACTCCTTTCAAATTCTATTAATGAATTGATAATATAGAAAATAGTTTTTCTAAAAATAAATACAATGAATGAACGGTGTGTCCCTATCCACGTTATCCAACAAGTGTGTGTTAATACTATATAAGATTTTCTTAAAAAAGATAAATTTGGGAACAGTTGTTGTTCGAGATATCAAATCAAAGGTGACAAGTGAGACAACCTCCACAGATGTAGTTGGTACCAGAAACCATTTGACAGAACTGAGTAAAAGATACAAGGGAAACATGAAAGAACGAAGCAGAAGATTTATCTGAAAGAATTCTTCGAGATGTCTGACAAGATTGTTCACCAGAAGCTAAAAGTTTGGATATTCTGCAAAGATCAATCACACAGAGTTCAATCACAACAAAGCACTTTTGATATATCGATACTTACTTGCTCGGCTAAGGGTTAATACGACAGGATGGGAAGAAGGGGTAGGAAAGGAGGTATTAAATAAAGAGAGCATGCCAACCTAGAAAATTAGCAAGGAAATTCTTTGATTCTTTTTTTATAGATTTTCCTGGTTTGGTTTGGTTTGGTTCCTTTGTTTAATGGCATATAAATCTTTTGTAGGTTATTTAATGCCAAAGCCATCCTTTTCGAAGAACAGTAGTGGTGCCCGTGGTGTAATGGTTATCATTGTAGGAAATGGACATGGCAATATGAGTTCAAATCCTGGCTGAGACTGATTGCATTTCACATGGCACTAATACCCTTGGGAAAGGTATAAATCCAATTGTTCTCCCTCCAGCTATGGGTAAAATAGTAGGACAGACTTGGTTCTTCATCCTTGGTGAGGCAACTAGTCTAGAAGAAGGAAAACTCTGAATTGAAACCAGTTAAACTCCACTTAAAAATTGACCTTGTGTCATATCTTGCCCGAGCGGAGGGGTTAGGTAAATATGAATATATGAAACCATTTAACTGTGTACAAACCATAGCTATACTTGTATGCAAACAAATTAATTCTTTGAAAATAAAATTTTATCCTAACTATCTGCTTACAAATTATATATGTATAACCATCTGGAAGTGCCCGTGGTGTAATGGTTATGGTTGTAGGAAATGGACCCTGGTGTGTGTGTGTGTGTGCGCATATATATATATATATATATATATATAGAATTGATGATCCAAGGTCAAATCCTAGATAGAACCATATTTCACCTTTTGCTAATGACCTTGGGAAAGGCATGAACCTACCTATTCTCTCTTCCTTGGTTAGGCAGCTCATCTTGGAAAGAGAAAAAGGACCTTGGGTCACATCCTACCCGTGATAGACAGGCAAGGAAAATGCACATGCTAAGTAGATGGGGCTTCAGTCTAATTACAATGCCATGATTACACCAATCAAACCTCTGCTGACTTATAGGTATACTTTGACAAGTCTAAGAGAATGTAAAGGAAGGTCGGCGACCATAGTCGACGATGACCTGAAGGCTCCCTTTCCAATAGCTACTACACCGAGGTGTAGGGAAAGACACTACTCTTTTCCCTGGATTGCTCCACTTTACCTTTGATCCTTACCTTATAATGCTGAGTGCTAAGCAAGGCAGCATCAAGTACCATTTTTTTTTTGAGTCTTTGGTATGACTCAACCTGGGATTGAACTCTGCTCTCCCTGACCATTGAAGTAAATTCTGCAGTTTGCAGACTCCCAAGTTATCTTGTTCTGTTTGTCACTGTTATTAATCAGAATGTTTGTGTGTCATTTTTACGGTAGAGGCAACTATCACCTGTCAAGATGGCAGTCATCATTATACGTAAATATAATCTATATGTGTATGGGTGTATATGTATGTTTAATGTACTTGTGTGTGTATATGTATGCATGTGTGTTTGTGTGTGTGTGTGTGTGTATATATATATATATATATATATATATATATATATATATATATATATATATAGTGCAATTCAATGGAGACTCAAACTCGGTTAAGCCGTCATAATAAATTTATTTCGGCGGAGAATATTGTTGGTATATTCTCCGTCTCGTCGGATGACTCTTTACATGCTCTGTATTGTCCCAGAGATATGATGCGAATGAGGAGTTACAGTTCGTATTCAGAAGATAAATAGGAAAATTAAAGAAATTAAAAATAAATTAAAAATCAGAAAACAAGGATAGAGATAAGAATAAAACAAAAATAAAAAACATAAAAATAAAATTAAAAAAACAAAGTGGAACTCATTCGTTCCTAGGCGTGAGCAGAGGGTGTGAACATATTATATGTTAGAACGATTAAGAAACAGGAGTGGAATTAATCTACTGGTCAGTCCCTTTTGATTTTATGTTCTGTTTAGAGAGAGAGAAGTGGCTCAAATCTTATGACAAAGCCGTGATGAAGTCAACCCTTCAAGGAGAAGCCAACGCGAAAATAAAAACTGGAGAAGGAAGCTCTTGCATCCCGCCTCTATCGACATGTCCATATCCTTTGACAGGAAAAGTGTCAGAGAAGGTACTTTGAAATAAAATCTGCAGCTCGCAGAGTCACAAGATAGCTTGCTCTGCTTGTCGCTGGGTTGTAGCGATGTCGACCCAGAGAGTGATATAAGTATCAAACAAGCATACCTCACAAATACCTAATTTGCTTCTGAGGAATACAGGATACATGAAACATCACAGGTTAATTTTTTGTTGCTTCTTTTGTGGCAAACAAATTCTTTAAAAGTTTTTTAAAAATTCTTCACAAAATGTTTTTCCTAACGATGATTTAAGGTCAAAACTAATCGGAGTTAGTTAAGAATTAAAAAGCAAATAATTACAATAAATTTTTCAAATAGACTTTTCACCTATATATATATATATATATATATATATATATATATATATATATATTCTTTTTTTTTTTTTTTCATTACATTATTATTCTTTTTCAATGGGATTTTTTTTCTCATAAACTTTTGTTTGGTTGAAAGCTTTGATAATTGCTATTCATTTTTCCTCCCCCAAATCAACCTTGACTTTATGAAGTTTAATTGAAAATTGAACCACCCACCAAAAAAAAATTAACTAGATTTTTCTCAATAAATAAATAAATTACATATATATAAAATGATATATCATTTTTTTTTTTTTTAATTTAGAAAAATCTAGTTAATTTTTTTGGTGGGTGGTTCAATTTTCATAAATATATACATATGATTATCTATAAAGATAGACCCAGCTCATTTGTATAATGGTTAGAGTGTCTGCCAATAGCCCAGGAGACCAGAGTTCAATCTCAGGTCGAGTCATACCAAAGACTCAAAAAATGGTACTTGATGCCTCCTTGTTTAACACACAGCATTATAAGGTACGTATCAAGAGTGAAGTGGAGCAATCTAGGAAAAGGAGTAGTACCCTCCCCTTATACCTGGGTGTCGTAGCTATTGAAAAAGGAGCCTGGGGTCATTATGGTCGCTGACTTTACTTATATAAAAATTAGCTATTTACTTCAACTAAACCAAATTTTCAATTTTTTTATTGTGATAGTATATTGGATTATTTTCTTGGTAGAAACAACTTCCTGTCTGAAATAAATAGCCATTAATGCTGCATTCTGGGTAAAATGAGTGTTCACCAATAGACCCAGAGAGTGACATAAGTATTGTATAAGCATTTGTCACTATAATCCACCGATGTACAGATGACTCACTACCTTAGCGTCTTATGTAACATGTATAGTTTTAGATGTTGAATTAGTTACTAACATATTTGTTTGATGGCTCATCAGCCATTGGAGGTTATTAATGCCAAATCCATCCTTATACATATAAACAGTCCTATTTCAAACAATTCAGTATAGTTTTTTTATTAACACAAAGTTAAATGTCAAAACAGTTCTATTTCAAACAATTCAGTTTAGCGTAATAAGTACACAGTTTAGTTCTATTTGACCCATAGATAGGGTCCTGTCAGGTGCTACTACATTTGGGCCAAAGTAGACCTGGGAGCGATGGCAATAAAGGGGTACTCCGCATTTCCCAAAGCTCCAGCATTACTGGAACCTCACCATCATATTGCTTAGTGTCATATCCAGGACACTCGTTGGTGGAGGTCTTACCCCTCTGCTGAGAAGCAGTTGGTGTATTCTACTCGTCCAGTCGACTGGGCAAAAGAAAACATGAGTTACAATTTTACTGCATATAAATCCCATTGTTGCCCATGCAATAAATAATACAAAAATATCCAATAACAATCAATATAATACTAAATCCATATATCATTTGATAGTTTTGAATTCTACCGAAACTACAAAATCACTATATAGTTACACATCGTAGTTTGTGGATAATACTATTGTTGTCACTGAGGAAACTTTGTAGCTCTTTTTTCTTTTTAGCCTTTGACAGTTCATTGTTGGAGCTGATGGGATCTTCATCAAACCAATATACAATATAGTAAAGTTGGCGACAGTAGTCGAGGGCGACCCAATAGCTCCCTTTTCAATAGCTACAACACCAAGGTGTAGGGTAGGGCACTACACCATTCCTTGGATTGCTCCACTTTACCCTTATAATGCTGAGTGTTAAGCCAAGCAGCATCAAGTACCATTTTTTGAGTCTTTGGTATAATTTCACCTAGGATTGAATCCCAGTCTCGTGGACCATTAGCAAACACTCTACCCATTAGGCTAATGGCCTAGTTCATCGCCTCTGGTAGGTCTTCAGGACTACATCCCGTATCCTCACATAGCTGCTGAATATATGTTCGAGCTGGTCGTCCTGCTTTTGCCCAGCCATATGTGGGGGTCCATAGGAGTACATCGTGTATGAGCTTGTCCCTGCTTCTCCAGCAGTGTCTTGCATGTCTGGTTTGTCTAACTTGGATAGTTTTCGTAATGGGAGGCATGTGGCCGTATAGTTGGTGCCTTGTGGGGTGTTGCCGCCAGGACTTGTTCAATATTGCTCGCAGCATTCTTGTGTAATTCCATCAGAGTTCAACTCAGTGTTTGATATGAAGAATTAACATCTAAGTAGAAGAATATCCCACTTGGCTGCTAGGAGGAGATGTAGAAGAATGTCTTACTTGGTCGAGGTTGGGTGGAAGAATATCTCACTTGGCTGTAAGTAATGCGCAAATAAATAAACAAGCATAATTATAGTATAAATTGGTTTTAACTCTTTTGTTGCGAGGTGGTTTAAACCACACAATATTTTTTTCTTTCTTCTGTTAAATGTCGGTTATTTTCTCTTTCATTTATAGGCATTAGTTTATTTGGTTTACAGCTTACTTCTAATGCTATTTTGTATTCAACTTTAAATGTGTTAAAATTATCAGCTGTCAGAGTTTAATTTCTTTACTCATTGATTTGGAGAATTGTTTAAAAACAACAGGTGAATGGTTAGAAGTGTTCAGTAATATTGTCTACTAAGTGACTGTTAAAACTGGATGTGAACATATGATGATATCTGGCCCAGTTAGCTGGGGCTGTAGCATACACCGACTGGATCTCTGCAGAGGGGTAAGACTCCTCGAATGAGTGTCCTAGATATGATACTAAATAATTTCAGCCCAGTGGGCTGGGGCTGTAGAATACACCGACTGTGTCTCTGCAGAGGGGTAAGACTCATCGAACGAATGTCCTGATATGACACTAAACAATCTCAGCCCAGTCGGCTGGGGCTGTAGAATACACCGACTGGATCTCTGCAGAGGGGTAAGACTCCTTGAATGAGTGTCCTGGATATGGCACTAAATAATCTCAGCCCCGTTGGCTGGGGTTGTAGAATACACCAACTGTGTCTCTGTACAAGGAAAGAATTGTTTTGAAATAGAACTGTTTTGACATTTAACTCTTGTAAACAAAGTAACTATACTTATACTAAACTGAATTGTTTGAAACTTTTATAAAAATGACTTAATTTGGTGTTAAATGACCTGAAAAGGGTTTATACACTGTAAAATAAACCAACCAACTAGATATTTATGTGTATAAACAAGATCTGGCATTAGATAATCTTCAAAGGTTGATATGCCATAAAACCCAAATCAATCAATCAAAAACTAAGATGATATCTATTGGAGCCACTGAAGAAATGTTCTGCTAATAGCCTAGTAGAGCCATGATATTATTAATAACAATATGGAGAGGTGGACTTGGTCGTTTCTGATACAAATGGGTTTATTTCTTTCTGTCTTCAGCCTTTGGTGACACGAGGAGAGACACAATTCATAAAAGCCTATGCTAACCATACTATACTGAAACCCTCCCCACCCCACTAAGCATGATACATCTTGTAGTGTCTAAGATCTCATCTCATCTCAGGGGGTGTCCTCGTGGTGTAATGGTTAAAGCGATGGACTGCGGAATCGTAGTAAGCGAGTTTGTACTCCAGTCGCGCTATTACGTTCACTTTCAGGCAAATACCCTTGGGAAAGGTATGAACCCCCTTATCCTCCCAGCTATGAGTTAAATAGTACCAATACTGTTCTTCTAGGACAATAGCTTTGGCATTAAATAACCTACAAAGGTTGATATGCCATTAAACAAAGAAACCAAACCAATCAACTCATCTCTGCTGGTGGAGACCCCAACTGATCTGATCTCATCTGATTAGATCTGAAAAACTCAACCGCTTGCTTCCATGGACGAACCTCACCTCGCATCTTTTCAAAATCCTAAAATTCTCGTGGCATGATGTCACCTACCTATTCAATTCACTCCAACCTTAAGTCCAGCCCATTTCCTGTCTGGGAGTTTATTATGACAGATGATGATTGTTATATCCTTTCTGCATGCGAGCGCATTGTCTGGCTATGACACCAGAACCAAGAGACACCGAGCAGTTCAAAGCCTTACCAAACTAAATAATAAAATATAATTAATGAAAAATGATTACCTTAATTATATAACAATAGTACAAACCTATCAAAGAAAATAGAGTATATGTACTAATGAAATGTGCAAACAAATGAACGAAACCCTAGCAGTTTATAACACAGATAAATGTAAATAATATAATTGTTTATAGTTTGATCAAATGTTTTTTTTTTTTTTTCTTTCAGATCTTACAGGATTACTTCTTTACCAGTCGACAGTTAACATAAAAAGCTATGGCTACTCGATCGAGTTCTAGTCATGCTGGCGGCCAGGCGGCCACTCAAAGGAGATCTGGTGGCACTGCCAGCCGCAGTACTAATGGAGTATCTGCCCCTGGGGCTGTTGCCTCGGGTGCTGGTACCTCTACTCTTACTCAGACCAGCACAAGGACATGCAATGGGGATTCTAACAAAACTGAAAATAATAATAAGGAACACAAGATTTTAAAGTACCACAAAGGGCTAAGTCCTAGTGCTAAAAGGTAAGTAATTTAGGGTCAGTCAACCCTTTTTTTTTCTTTTTAGTCTTTTGTTCTCTTTTTCTTATCTTATATAAATATATATATAACCCTTTCTTTTTTTTTTTTCAATCTTTTCTTTTTCTCTCTGCTTGTCTTTCTCTATCTTTTTCTCTTTCTCTACATATAAAACCCTTACTCTTTTTCTCTCTCTCTCTCTCTCTCTCTCCCAGCCCAGTTGGCTGGGACTGTAGAATATGCTGACTGCATCTCTGCAGAGGGGTAAGCCCCCCCCCAGTATCCAGGATATGACACTAAACAAGCTGATGATGAGGCTTCAGTCCTGGAGCTTTGGGGAATGTGGATTATCTCTTCATTGCCATTACTCCCAAGTCTACTCTGGGTCAGAGTGGTTGCACCAGATAGGGTCTCATTTAACTGCGTGCAAACAATGATGTTAAATCAAATTATTAGTGTTGAATAGCAATACTTGAAACTCTTTAACTTAGTACCAAAATTGAATTATTAGTATTACATAGCAATACTTGAAACCATTTAAATGTGTGGAAATGAAACTATTTTTGTGGAATACTGTTGTTGCATATTGACACTTGACCAAGCCGTCAGTCAGATATTCTCTGCACAGGATGCACAGAAATTGTGAGCATTAGGAAATGATACATGCAGATGCCCAAATGAGAGTTTCAGTTGGAGTATCAACTTACTGCCAGACAAGAGTGGACTGTCACGGAGGGTGCCCAGCTGGGCCAAGGGCCCACCGCAGGTCACTGGTTGAGTATCCTCCAGCCAAGAAGCAGAAGAAGTGCTAAGTGGGGCCTTGAAGATAACACATGGTATGGTCAAGAAGTTATGGGTCAATATGACAGGCTGTCTACATCTCCTTTTGTCTGTACATCTCTCTCACATCACAGAAGCTTTGACTCCAAGAAGAATAGTTATATTTTTATAACAAAATATGATATGCTTCTTCCATTCCTCATGAGTATATGATAATATTTTTAACTGTTGAACTGTGTACATAAATTGACGTATTAGTGTTATATAACAATACTTGGAACCATTTGACTGTGTGCAAATGAATGAATAATGTTGAATAGAATTATTAGTGTTAAATAGCAATACTTGCAACCACTTCACTGACCCTAATCTAAATTATTAGTATTACATAGAAATACTTGGAACCATTTGACTGTGTGCAAATGAATGAATAATGTTGAATAGAATTATTAGTGTTAAATAGCAATACTTGTAACCACTTCACTGTGTGCAAATAAATGATTGATATTAGGTGGAATTATTAGTGTTAGATGGCAATACTTGCTACCATTTAACTGGGTGCAAACAAATTAGCTACCTCATTTGAAAATAAATTTATCTACAAACTATTTACCTAAAGCCAAAGCTTCTAACCATTCAGCCATGAGGAGATATTAGCTGCGAAGTAAATTTTAAATGGTTATGAATCACAATTACATACATCCGTTCAATGGTTGCTGAGACCTCAATTCATCTACGATATGAAAAAATATATATATTTTCATTAAGAAAAAACACAAACCGGTCAGATTAGGATTATAAATTTATTTCCATCCTGTTATGTGTTTTTGAAAAAACACGAAAAAAAATTAACAGGACTTCTTCAGATCTTATAGATCAAATAAATCAGAATAGACACAGAAAAGAAGGGTGGGAGGGGATAGAAGAGGGGTGAGGAGTTATCTCCTCATTTAGCCCACTTCCATTTTTTATTTTATTATCGGTTAGAATTATAGTAAATTAATTTTTTAAATTTCAAATTACTTTTCGACTTAAAACTACAGATTTGATACTAAATTAGAAAATTAACTTTATTCAATAACTTTACGTAACGATACAGTAATAATTATATTAAATCAATTTCAAGATTTAATTAAATTTAACTTTTTTTAAAAATCAAATTTATTTTTGAGCCTATTAAATCAGTTACACTTTTAATGATTAGTACGTATATATGATATGGTTTTTTTTTTCACAATTTTTATCTTTTATTTAATTTATTTTTATTCATTTACATTAATTCTCAATTTAATCCGATGTTTTTTTAAAAAACATTATTTATGTTAATTTTTATATATATATATATACACAAACATACAATTATTCAACTGTGTGCAAAGAAAGGATTGATGTCAAATTGTTAGTGATACATAACAATACTTGAAACAATTTAACTGAATGCAAACAAATGAGCTTTTTTCTGTTTAAAAATGTTATCTTCAAAATGTGTTTACTAATCATATTTAAAAGACACTTAAGAAACTTCTCAGGAAACTTGAAAGGATCTTAAATAAATTATACAGACAAAATTTGTCTTTATTATTTAATGAAACATGCTTCTTAATGCTTCCAGTGCAAAAGACTGATTTAGATAAAAGCAATATAATTTATACTGAGATGTATTTAAAAGAGTGTAACATAACAAGATTTGTGGATTGTGTTTGTTTGGGTTTTATGGCATATCAACCATTGTAGGTTATTTAATGCCAAATCCATTTCTATACATATTAAAGTTTGTGACCTTAGTTGAGGGACATCTGAAGGCTCCCTTTTCAATAGCTACTACACTGAGGTATAGGGGAGGGGCTACTCCATTCCCTGGATTGCTCCACTTTACCCTTGATCCTCACCTTATAGTGCTGCATCAAGTACCATTTTTTTAAGTCTTTAGCATGATTTGACCTGGGATTGAATCCCAGTCTCCTGGACCATTAGTGAACACTCATTATGCCAATGGCGCAGTCCTATACATATAAAAACAGGTCGATTTCAAACAATTCAGTTTAGTATAAGTACACAGTGTAGTTCAATTTGACATGTAGATAAGACCCTATCAGGTGCACCAGTCTACCTGGGAGTGATGGTAATGAAGGAGTACTGAGCATTCCCTAAAGCAACAGAATTACTGGAGTCTCACCATCAGATTGTTTAGTGTCATATTGAGGCCACTCATTGGGGAAGTCTTACCCCTCTACAGAGATGCAGTTGGTGTATTTTGCAGCCCCAGTCAACTGGGCCACTCGTTGGGGGAGTCTTACCCCTCTACAGAGATGCAGTCGGTGTATTCTGCAGCCCTAGCTACCTCGGCCACTCATTATGCTGTGTGTTTTGAAAAAATGTTAGATATTTTAAAATTGCTAAAAAAATTTTTCAATTCCATTTTTTTAGAATTATATATATATGTTTGTTTTTTTTTTTGTTTTTTTTTCTTAAAGGCCCAACCCTTGTTCAGCTATGTGCACAATGACTGCAAAGCACATTTCGTCACAGTCTTGTGGCATGTCTTTTGCTAAGAGCAGATCTGTGTGTGCCCCCGCCCCCCAAAAAATGAACACCACTTCTCGTGCCTGCTTGATGCAGATGCAGAAAATGACAGGAAGTATGTGTTGACAGTTGATCTATTTGTATGCAGTATTAACCATTATCGCTGCTCCATTTGTAAAAATTCCTGTATGCAGTTTTTATTACTGTTGTGATGCAAGCATGACTCGATAGAAAGAGGAAAAAAAAATCTTTTCTTCTCTTTCTATTTATCAAAGCTTGGTTTTTCCAGCCTTCGTTAGTTAGCAAAATTATTATTTTTGTCGCTGATGGAGGAAGATGTTTTGTGTAAAGCACTCTGTCCTTTTTTTTTGCCTTCTCTCCGTCTTATATCCATATGTCTATCTAACGTTTTTTGACAGATCTCTTACAGATTATTTAGCTCAAACTAATTCTGAACATCGTCTAAGTTGATATATTGGCTCTCAAAACTAAATATTCTATATTTACAGGTTTAAAATAATTGTAAACTACGTTTAATTGCTTGTAAATCATTAGTATCAGATAGGAATATTTGAAACCATATAGATTAACAGTATTAAATGGGAATAGTTGAATCCATATAACTTAATTATATTAGAAAGGAATTATTGGAGCCATATAAATTAATAGTGTTAGAAAGGAATACTTGAAACAATATGAATTAATTGTATTGGAAAGGAATACTTGAAGCCATATAAATTAATTGTATGCGATAGTAATATATGAAACTATATAAATGAATTGTATCTGATAACAATACTTGAAACCATATAAATTAATTGTATTAGATGAGAATACTTGAAACTGTATAGATTAATTGTATGAGATAAGAATACTTTAAACCATATAAATGAATTGTATGAGATAGGAATACTTTAAACCATATAAATGAATTGTACGAGATAGGAATACTTTAAACCATATAAATGAATTGTACGAGATAGGAATACTTGAAACCATATAAATGAATTGTACGAGATAGGAATACTTTAAACCATTGCTTTTGATAGGAATACTTTAAACCATATAAATGAATTGTACGAGATAGGAATACTTTAAACCATATAAATGAATTGTACGAGATAGGAATACTTTAAACCATATAAATGAATTGTACGAGATAGGAATACTTTAAACCATATAAATGAATTGTACGAGATAGGAATACTTTAAACCATATAAATGAATTGTACGAGATAGGAATACTTGAAACCATATAAATGAATTGTACGAGATAGGAATACTTTAAACCATTGCATTTGATAGGAATACTTGAAACCATATAAATGAATTGTACGAGATAGGAATACTTTAAACCATATAAATGAATTGTACGATATAGGAATACTTGAAACCATTGCATTTGATAGGAATACTTGAAACCATATAAATGAATTGTACGAGATAGGAATACTTGAAACCATATAAAGGAATTGTATGAGATAGGAATACGTGAAACCATTGCATTTGATAGGAATACTTGAAACCATACAGATTATTTGTTAGTTTGGATAGATAATTGTAAGTTATCTTTTTTTACGCCAGCTCTAATTGGTGGCTTTTCACTGTAGTCTGACTGACAGTAACTCGGCTTTCTAGGCCTCTACTAAGTATACTTGCTGATTTTAAGTTATGATAGCATTACTTTATGCTGTTCTTAGTAAGATTCAGTTTCACTTTTTAAGTTTCCCCTTTGTAGACATATCTTGATCATCTTGTGTAATTTTCTTAGCTTGTTGCTTGAAGTATCCATAGAATTGTTTATTATTGGTGTATTGCTCTGTCTTTATTGTTTTCTCTCTTTGGTTGCTCACTCGTGCAGAAGGTTAAGACCTCTTCTCTTAAACAAGTGTCCTAGATATGATACAAAATCATCTGATTGGAAGGATCCAGTGTTGGAGCTTTGGGAAAAGTTGAATATCCCTTCACTACCATTACTACCAAGTCCACTCTCACCTGGAGTGGTAGTATCTGTTCAGGTCCCATCTATGGATAAGAAAAAACTGTTTAATCATTTACATACTTGAAACTGTTTAATGCTGTACAAACAAATGATTAATATTAAATTGAATTATTAGTATTTGATAGCAATACTTGAAACCATTTAACTGTGTGTAAACAAATGGCTTGTTTAAGAATGTTGCCTGCAAACTATTTGCTTACAAATCATTTATGTGTAGTAGAAATGCCACGAACTATCTTACCTTGAAGAAACAGAAGGTGTGCTCTCTCTGCTACCGACACGCGGAAACCAGAAGAAGAAAAGGACGTAAGAGATGTGACTTGTTTTATGGAGGAGAACGAGATAAGCCCATGTGAAGTGGTGAGATTTGATGAACATAAAAGAGACTAAGTTTGAAGTGGAAAAGAGCAGCATTTTGCTCATGTCTGGTTGGTGAACATCCATCTGTTCATTTTGCAAGTTAAGTGAGTTGACTAGTGCCCAATAGGTTGATTCCTCTCCGACTAGATTTCTGAAACCAACTAGATTATGTAATAACAGGATTTGGCATTAAGTAAACTGCCAGGGTTGATGTGCCATGAAGCTCGACCAAACGATTGTCTGTCTGTCTACCTTCTACTCTTTTCTTTTGACAGCTTTTTTTCATCTTATTTTTTTTTTTATGATTGTAAAAATCAGTCATATTCATTTGAAAGCACTAAATGAATAAAGTAATGAAAATAGATAATTTAATACTCCTTGAGATACTCTCCCTCCCCAACCTTTGCACGATGTACTTTAAAGTGAGTTCAATCAAGTTTAATTGACATTAATGTTTATAATTGTTGCTGGTGATTTGGGAAATTTTACTGTTTTTATAGGAAAACATTTTTATTACAGCTGAGAATTTTGTATTTTTTCTTTATTTATTTCCTCATATCTTTGATTTTAATTAGAAAAAAAATTTGTCTGGGATTTGTCATCCTGCTTATTTAACTTTGTATTTTAAGTTTTATTTGCTCTCTCTCTCAATATATATATATATATATATATATATATATGTATATATATGTCTAATGAATTACATTTTTAGATGAATTTTCCACCTCACTTGTGATGGGTCATTCTTTACACAAGATATGTTTTTCAAACTATGAATCTTAATTTGCTTTATATTTAAACAAAGGCTTTTAACTTAAAATAATTAAGTTTGTACTTAACATTGTGGATTATTTATAACATTTGTGCATATAATATTGACAAATAGTAAACTTGGTTATCTTCCAAATAAACATGATTAGCTACATCAAGGTGTAGACTATCTTGTAAATTCGTTTTTGATTTGGTTTTATGGCACATCAACCATTGTCGGTTATCAATGCCAAATCTATTCCTTATACATATAAACAGTTCCAGTTCAAAGAATTCAGTTTAGCCTAAGTACACAGGTTCATTGTCAAAAACAGCTCTATTTACAATACAAAAACTGTCCTACTTCAAACAATTCAATTTAGCATAAGTACACAGTTTCAATGTCAAAAACAGTTCTATTTCAATTTATTCAGTTTTGCATAAGTAAATAATTTAGTTCTATTTGACCCATAGATATGACTCTATCAGGTGCTACCACTTTAGACTTGAGTGAACCTGGAAACAATGGCAATGAAGGGTTACTCCGCATTCCCCAGGATTACTGGAGCCTCACCATCATATTGTTTAGTATCATATCGAGGACACTCGTTACTGGGGAAAGTCTTACCTCTCTGCAGAGAAGCAGTCGGTTTATTCTACAGCCCTAGCTGACTGGTCAATTGTATATTTGAGGTATTACATTGATTTTGATTTGAATTACAGTAGTTTTGAAAGTATCAATAAATGTTGGAATGCTTTCTCTTCATGTCATTGAATGTTGAAGAAATATTTTTTGCTGGCCAGCAAAGCCAAAATGTTAGGGGTTGTTCATTACAGACAATATAATATAAAAACACTTCTTTGCAGGTGAAGATTAGAAGCCATTCTTTACTTCAATTAAATATGGGATTTGTTTTGAAATGTATGTATTAGATTGGTGAGAATGTGAAACACATTTGCTCATTGGAAAGTAGATGATCAGTAACTGGTTTATGTAGTGGAGTCGGGAGGAGAAAAAGTGACCCCAGAGTCTTCTAAACTATTGTTGAGCTTTTATTTTCAGAGGTTAGTCTGGGTAAGCATTGGAGGTTTTACTGAACAGTTGTCTGGTCTTGAAGAAATCTTGATCTTTGAATTTTGTGATATGTGGTCTATTGCATTGTTTCTATTGCCTAGTCAGCTGGGACTGTAGAATACACTGACTGCACCCCTGCAGAGGAGTAAGATACCTCCCAAATGAGTCTCCTGCATATGACGCTAAACAATCTGATAGTGATGTTCCAGTAATGCTAGATATTTTGGGAATACAGAGTACCTCTTCATTGCCATCGCTCCCATCGCTCTGGCCCTATCTACATATCAAATAGAACTGTTTGACATTTAAACTGTGTACTTATGCTAAACTGAATTGCTTGAAATAGAACTATTTTTTGACATTGAAACTGTGTAATTATACTAAACTGAATTGTTTGAAATGAGCTGTTTTGACATTAACTCTGTATAAACAAAAACCATGCTTATACTAAACTGAATTGTTTGAAATAGAAATGTTTTTAATGATATTTACCAACCCGTCTGCACGGGCAGGATATGACACAAGATCAATTTTTAAGCAGAGTTTAACAGGCTTGAATTCAGAGTTTTCTCTCTCCTAGACCAGCTGCCTCACCAAGGCTGAAGAACCTAGTCTGTCCTACTATTTACCCATAGCTAAAGGGAGAATAATTGGATTCATACCTTTCCCAAGGGTATTAGTGCTATGTGAAATGCAATCATTGAAACTGTATTTACACTAAACTGAATTGTTTAACATAGAACTGTTTTGACATATAACTGTGTGTAAACAAAATCTGTACTTATACTAAAATGAATTAGCTGAATTAGAACTGCTTGACTAAAATGAATAGCTTGAAATAGAAATATTTTTCACAATCAAACTGTACTTACATTTAAACTGCGTACTTATGCTAAACTGAATTGTTTGAAATTGAACTGTTTTTGACATTGAAACTTTACTTATACTAAACTGAATTGTTATATATAAGTGCTTGAATAGTTTGATATGGAAATGTTTTTGACAATTAAACTGTGTACTTATGCTAAACTGAATTGTTTGAAATAGAACTGATTATTTACATAAAAATGGATTTGGTGTTAAATAACCAACAATGGTTGATATGCCATCAAACCAAACATATATATCTATATCTATATATATATCATTAACATGAATTCTTCTTTTCATGCAGTGTATGTAAAGAAATATCTTGAAACAATCAAGTCTTGTTTCTTGCTGTTAATTCAACGTTGATTATTTCAATGTGTATTAAAAGAAGTGTGTGTGTGTGTGTGTGTGTGTGTGTAGTTTATCTATATTATGAAAATGAATGGATGTTTTTAAAGAACTTTCCAGTTGGAGGAAAACTCTCTCCCCACCAAAAAGGACAAAACTAAAGAATAGTGTCAATGATTAGTTAAAAAAAAAAAATGAATAAATAAATTTTAAATTTTTTGCATAATTCATGTGCCAATTTTGATCTGCTCTCTTCCCTACTCAGGTCAAAATTGACGCATGAATTATGCAGAAATTAAAAAAAAAAAAGAATTTAAAAAAAAAAAAAATCTGAACTCACGAATGATGAATTGTGTCATTTTGCCGATAAAATACTGGAGGGTGGGGATACGGGTGGGAGGTACACTTTCTACATTTTTTTTTCTATTTTCTCTTTCTTTTTTTTCCCCCCCTGTTTTCTTTTTCTCTTTTTCCCTTTTTTTCAATTTTCCATTCCCTTCTCTTTGTCTCCTCCAATCCTCTCTCTTATTTATTTCTACTTCTCTCTCATTTTTCTTTTCTTTCTGTTCTTTTTCTCTCTCTTTTCTTTTCTCTCCTTTCTATCCTCTCTCTTCTTTCCCTCCTCTTTCTCCTTGTCACTCCTTTCTTTCTTTTACTCTTATTCTTCTTTGATCCCTATCTTGTCTTCAACCTCTTTCTCTCTTTTCTCACCCTTCCTTTCTCTCTCTGCTCCTTTCTCTTTCTCTTTTCTTTTTCCCTTACTCTCTCTCTTGTCTTTAATCCTCATTCTGTCCCCACTCTTTAAAATTTACTCACCAAAATTAATTTTATATCTACAAAATTTATCAATCATTTTATAATTGAAAATATTTTATTATTCAATTATTGAGGGATACAGTTTTTCTATACAAATCTGTAAATGATAGATCTCATACACACACATATATATATGTGTGTATGGTTGTGTGTGTGTGTGTGTATGTTTGTGTGTGTATATATATATATATATATATATATATATATATATGTTTGTGTGTGTATATATATTTGTGTATGTTTGTGTGTGTATATATATTTGTGTATGTTTGTGTGTGTATATATATATTTGTGTGTGTGTGTGTATATATATATATATTTGTGTGTGTGTGTGTGTATATATATATATTTGTGTGTGTGTATATATATATATTTGTGTGTGTGTATATATATATATTTGTGTATGTTTGTGTGTGTATATATATATATTTGTGTATGTTTGTGTGTGTATATATATATATTTGTGTATGTTTGTGTGTGTGTGTATATATATATATTTGTGTATGTTTGTGTGTGTGTGTATATATATATATATATATATATATTTGTGTATGTTTGTGTGTGTATATATATATATATATTTGTGTATGTTTATTTATATATATATATATATATATATATATATATATATATATATATATTTGTGTATGTTTGTGTGTGTGTGTGTGTATGTATATATATATATATGTGTATATTTGTGTATATATGTATTTTTCCAGTATATTTCTTTTATGTACCAAATGTAAGCACATTAGCGACTTTAGTCGAGTGGGACCTGAAGGCTCCCTTTTCAATAGCTACTACACTAAGGTGTAGGGAAGGGCGCTACTCCATTCCCTTGATGCACAGCATGTTACTTTGGCAATCTAGTATTGTGACTATTTTGGTCTCTCACACACACACGCACCAATCTTTCTCTCTCTTTCTCTCATATATATAAATATATATAGAGAGAGATAGGATGTAATAAAAATATCTCTCACATTTTAAACTATTACCTGTGTGCTGCAAGTGAACTTAGGCAAGTGTTAATGGTAGCTCTATTGAGCTAATATCTTGCTACTTTTTTTAGTTCATGCCTTAGACCAGTGCTCTCCATTCATTTGCTATCAAAACTTGCGTTTTTAAAGTTTGTGTAGAAAATATAGATTCACTAGAGAACTTTCCATGCTCATTTCATGTTATGCCGGAATGATGCTGTTCTGGATAGAAAATCGATTCTACTATGGGTTGAAAATTTTATATTTTATAAAGCCAGAATGTTTAGCTATTTAATAAAAATGTTTTGCATCTTATCTGTTACAGTAATACCCCCCCCCACACACACTTTGTTATTTTGGTCTTCATCAAATTCACGTTTACACCACTTTTCTATTATCCAATTGGCTGGGGCTGTAGAATACACCGACTGCTTCTCTGCAGAGGGGTAAGAACCCCCCAAACGAGTGTCCTGGATATGACACTAAACAATCTCCATTGTTCATCGCTCCTAGCAGGTCTTCTAGGCTGCATTCTGTATCGGCACAGAGCTGCTGTATATAGGTTCTAGCTGGTCATCCTGCTTTTGTTCGTCCATACAATAAAAGAACATAAAAAAAAATGAATATACGATCCAATAAAATATTTTTATCATTAAGGGTTTACAGACTATTGTTTTTATCTTTTTTGTTATTTCCACAACGTTACGTCCAGCATGTCCTCCGGCCTTCTTTAGGTGTTTGTCGAACTCGGGAACCTTCACAGAACTGTATTTTATTGAATCCACAGGGGATCGCCTGTTCTGATTCCGTTTGCCATAACTAGGTACAAGTATTAAGTGTTCCTGTGTTGTTACTCACCTGTAGTGAGGATTGAACTTGCAACCTCCAGATGATTGTCTCCTTAGAAGCTTAGGGAACCAATGCCTATAACCATTTTGCTATGTGTCTTGCTGTACATCCAAACACATTTTTGTTGTGTTCATTATTCTTCAAAAAAATAGCATTAAAATGTGTTAAGCAATGGTTAGCTTCTTGTACATGTTATTTACGCTAGCTTTACCGTATTTGTTCTCCAGACCTAACCGATAAAATGAAACGCAGTTTCTTCCAGGCAGCGGTCACATCGATACTGCTATATGGATGCACTACATGGACGCTAACAAAACGGCTGGAGAAGAAACTAGATGGCAATTACACAAGAATGCTGCGTGCAATCCTGAACAAGTCCTGGCAGCAACACCCCACAAGACACCAACTGTACGGCCACCTGCCCCCTATCACGAAAACTATTCAAGTTAGACGAACCAGACATGCAGGACACTGCAGGAGAAGCAGAGATGAACTCATAAGAGATGTACTCTTATGGATCCCCACACATGGCCGCGCAAAAGCAGGACGACCAGCTCGAACGTACATTCAGCAGCTATGTGAGGATACAGGATGTTGTCCTGAAGACCTACCTAGGGCGATGAACGATAGGGAGGAGTGGCGAGAGAGGGTCAGGGATATCCGTGCTGCCAGCACAATATGATGATGATGATGATGATTAAGTCATTATGTCCAGTTTATGTCCTAGCTTCACAAACTAATTAATAACCTGTTTATTGACTGTTAGATAAAAAAAACTCAAGTGAACAAATTCTTTAATTTTTACATACCTTGTTGGCGACCTTAGTTGAGGCTCCTTTTTCAATAGCTACTACACCAAGGTGTAGGGGTAGGTGCTACTCCATTCCCTGGATTGCCCTACTTTACCCTTGATCTTTATCTTATAATGCTGAGTGTTAAGCAAAGCGGCATCAAGTACCATTTTTTTTAGTCTTTGGTATGACATGACCTGGTATTGAACCTTGGTCTCCCGGACCATTAGTGAACACTCTACTCATTTGGCCAATTGTAAAATTGCTTCTAATTTCAAAGCTCTGGTTTTTTTGGTGGGGGGTTAACTTTGGTTTCCTTTTGGGTCATTAAAGAAACTAATTTAGAAATTCTGTCTGAACATCAAACTTATATCTTGTTCATCCCTAATATGATTTGCCATTTTTTTTCTGCATTACAGTAAGAAAAATACAAAAATGAAATCATTGTAGGCATTTTTTTAATCTTTTTAGATCCAGGGTCCCTAACCCGAAGGCTACACGTAACCCTTCACCCAACTTTCAAAATTTATTTTTTACTTTCTGATGTTGTTTTGGAAGAATAACCATTCCAACTCTGCAGATGGAACTCATTGATCTTCAATGTTTAGAATATCTGAAGTCTAAGTTTCTTGCTTGCCATATCATTGATTTCTATAAGAACCAAACAAGTTTCCATCTGAACGATTCTCTAGCCTTACCACACGCATCTTGCAAGTTGTACGCATATTTGGCTCTATCTACCCCTGTGAGTTGTTGTTCTCCAAAGTGAAGCATTCCAAGAGTTGGCTATGTTTGCAACTGTCAAATCATCACTCGGCTGATGTGCTCCTTTTGTCAATCTCTCAACCCTGATATTACTTCTTTTTGTGATTGCAAACAACATCAAATGTCTCATTAATAAACTATGATTGTTACTGTGAGAATTTAGCTGTTTTTTTGTTTTTTTTTTCTATCCTTTTAAGATCATCGTTGTGAGCCTGAGCCCAGCTTTGTGGTCTTTAGGCTGAAAAGGTTGGGAAACCACCGATTTAGATGCCTGTTTTTATGTCTTGTCAAAAAATAAAATTGCCACATCCTTGTAACCAAAAACCAAATTGAATAAATATTTGATGTACTTATTTTTGGACTGCTGTAAAGAGGTCTTTGACTCCAGAGTCCAGATGTTCTAAAACTTGGTTTGTTTAGTGGCAAATCAACTCCTCACGGATGTACGTCTCTTTTTTCCTTTCTTTTTTTTTTTTTTTTTTTTTTTTTTTTTTTTTTCATATAGAGGAATTACATTATAAATTGAATTACCATGACTAGAAAATCCGGCAAACACTGCGCAAGACATACGAAACCACTGAACAGCTTATTAGGTCTCATCAGCATGACTAGTCAATTTAGCATCACTTGTGTGCAATATGGACCAGTAGTCAGTGGTAGAGTTTTGGCTCTGCATTCTGTGGTCGCTGGTTCTATCTCTAGTGAGGGAGATCACAGTATACACATGTCATGAGACCTAATAAGGTCAAAACAGCTCTCCAGTGGTTCTGTATGTTGCACACAGTGCTTGCCGGATTTTCTGGTCATAGTAATTCAATTCCTTAAGGACTATTTAATGCTGAAATTTTATTCATTTGTAAATGTTTGATTGTAATCATAACTATTTCAAATGTTCCATTGTGTTTTTAAAGAAATGCACTTTTTATTAGTCTATAATAATTTGTTTTCATTGTCATATGGTTTCAAGTATTCCTATCTAATTCATATAATTTATACATAATATATCTATTTGAAACGAATGTCATGTCCGATTTTAGAGTATGCATTATAAATAAAAAAACTTATTTCTGTAGAAATATTTAATCATTAACATAATTTCCATTGTATCCTAGAACCTCATTCCGTCAGTCTATAGACTTATAGATACCACACTTGTAAAATTCTTTTGGTTTTAATCTAAGGTATAAATTTAAAACCTCTTTATATCAACCATCCAAATGATTCTGTAATTCCTTAAACAAGTGATAATCAAAAGGAATATGGTCAGAAGAATATGAAGAATAAAGCAATTTTTTCAATCGGGCTCCTCTGAGATATTTATTCAATTGAACGATGTGAGGACGTACATTATCATGATGAAGGATAACTCCCTTTCTGCTGACTAAGGAGGGACGTTTTTTGTCTAAATTTGTTTTTAAAGGATCAAATTGATTGCAGTAAAGATTAGTTTGGTTTGGTTTGATGGCACATCAACCATTGTAGGTTATTCATTGCTAAATCCATTTTCTTTACATATAAACAATTCTATTTCAAACAATTCAGTTTAGCATACAAAAACAGTTCTGTTTCAAATAATTTAGTTTGGCATAAGTACAGATTCAAAAACAGTTCTATTTCAAACAATTCAGTTTAGCATAAGTATACAGTTTAGTTCTATTTGACCCATAGATAGGACCCTATCAGGTGCTACTAGAATGGACCGCAATGAAAGGGTACTTCATTCTCTCTAAAGAGTGACGGCAATGAAAGGGGAGTGACGGCAATGAAAGGGTACTTCATTCTCTCTAAAGCTCCAGCATTATTGGTCCCTCACCATCAGATTGTTTAGTGTCATATCCAAAACATTCGTTTGGCAGGGCCCTTACTCCTCAGCAGAGAAGCAAGTTGGTGTATTCTACGGTCCCAGCCGACTGGGCAAAGTAAAAATTAGAGATGATTGTTTGATTTTTGACTAATAGTTCGTAATCGACAATTCCTTGAATATCCCACCGTACACTCAACTTGATCTTTTTTGAATGAAGCATATCACTTCTGGTTGCTGAGCCGGCCTGTGTCCTTGACTCATTCACTAACGACTGAGTTTAACCTTACGATAAAGGACCCACTTATCATCACCAATAGCAAGCCTGTCTAAAAAAACCCAAACAAACCTGATGTCATGTAAACAATGACAAACAAAACGATTCCTGATTCATTTCGATGGTCTTAGGTTGACATCAAGAAAAGAGGGTGAACATGTATTTTGTATCAACACCAAAAGAATTTTACAATCTTGTTAAGAGATGAAATGAAGGTTTACGAAGCAATGAAGGTTATGTTAATGATTGAATATGATTGATTTACAAAAAACGATTCAAGATTCATTTGAATGGTCTTGGGTCTTTGGTTGACATCAAGAAAAGAGATTGAACACGAGTTGGTCTAATTTTGCACCAAAACTAAAAAAATTTTACAATCTTGTTAACAGATGAAATGAGGGTTTAAGAAGCAATGGAAGGTATGTTAATGATTGAATATGATTGACTTGCATCAAACGATTCCAGATACATTTGGATGGTCTTAGGTCGACATCAAGACAAGAACACTAGTCGGTCTCATATTTTGCACTGAAACCTCAAGAATTTTACAAGTTTGTTGACAGACTGAATGGGGTTCTTGGAAGCAATGGAGGTTATGTTTATGATTAGATATTTTTATAAGCATAATTTTTTTTCATTTATAAAATACTCAAAAATTGTACGTTACATTCGTTCCAATTTGGTAGTTTCAAGTGTCCTTGTTTAAGAATCATTTTGTTTGCAGACAATTGTTGTATAGCCATGATACAACTATATGTATACATATACATGCAGTAACATAATGAACGAACGAACACAGTTCTTTAGAAAAATATACCTCTCACACTTTATTCTCGAAAGGGTTGCGAAAGGGTTGATATTGGTTATGTGTAAGAGGTGAGTTGGAGACGGAACAGACTGCAACATATTGACCCCAAGTTCCTCTGACTATAGCTGCACTTTTTCCTCATTCTGCTGGGCTGCTCAACCGGGGGCCACTGAGGGCTACAAGCCGTCTGTCTGGAGATGGTTCTCACTGCCTCGAACTGCAACTCAAACTCCAACCAACTGACTCCAACTGCAACTGACTCAAACCGTCTGTGGCACTGGGTTATATAATTGTTTGACGTCGCAGTCGCACCCAATTCAACCCGTTCACAGTCAAGGTTATACCCTGATATCTTCGACCGGATGCACCTGTTATTTATACAGGTGCATCTCTTAATTGACAGCCCAGTCGAGGGCCAATATGGTACACAATTATGTTTCAAGTATTCCTGTCCAATACCAATTATTCTTAAGCAGATCTATATGACCAATAAGTGAGACCTGAGAAGGCACACTCATTCTGGGTCAGAGTGGAACTGGGAGTAATGGCAATGAAGTGGATACTCTACACTCTCCAGAACTCATACCTCAGCTTTTGATGCAGTTTAGTGTCATGCCCAGGACACAATAGTTTGGTATTAAATAATCCCTGACGTCGGTTTTGATTGTACCAGTTTCTACTTGAAATAATCAAACTCCAGTATTTTGATTTTAAAAGGAAAATCTTGATTAGAAATATTGCCCAGTGGGCTGGGGCTGTAGAATACACTGACTGCACCTCTGCTGAGGGGGAGATCCCCCCCCCCAATGAGTGTCCTGGATATAACACTAAACAATCTGATGGTGAGGTTCCAGTGATGCTGAGGCTTTGGGGAATGCGGAGCACCCTTCATTGCCATTGCTCCCAGGTCCACTCTGGTCCGGCGTGATTGCACCTGATAGGGCCCTATCTGTGGGTTAAATAGAACTAACGGCATACTTATGTTACACTGAATTGTTTGAGTAAACTGAATAGCTTGAAGTAGAAATGTTTTTGGTAATTAAACTGTCTACTTACATTTAAACTGCATGCTTATTCTAAACTGAATCATTTGAAATGGAACTGTTTTTTGACATTGAAACTGTACTTCGACTAAACTGAATTGTTTAATATAGAACTGTTTTGACATTCAGTTGTGTGTAAAAAAAATTCTCAATTAAACTGTACTTACATTTAAACTGCGTACTTATCCTAAACTGAATTGTTTGAAATAGAACTATTTTCATAGAAATGGATTTGTCGTTAGATAACCTACAAAGGTTGATATGCCATAAACCCAAACAACCAGCCAACCAACCATTTATTAAAAAAATTGTTGGGGACTGTATTTATTTATGGTTTTGAGACTGTGTGTCATTAAATGTTATCGCCATTTATCTTTTATTGTTTTCACACTCATAGGAAAATGGCTAACGCCTCAACTGGCTGCTCCAATAATAACATTGATAATGTTCTGAAACAATATGATGCTAATACTGGCATTCGGATTGCATCTGTGACACAAGCTCAAAAAAAAAAAAAATCGGCTTTTGTGGTATTTCTGGAAAATACTTTCATTTATTTCTATAGCTTCAAAGTTTTTTCATTTAACGTATTATTCCGAGGTGTATTCATGGCACTTTACAGTGGGTGGTGTCTATTGTAAGTCGCTTGTTCCTGGTAACATCTTTTTCTTTTCTTTTTTTTTTTCTTTTTTTTTGATAGAAGATATTGCCTTCCGTGTTAAGTTGGTGAAACATTCCAATGTTACGATAACCTGGATTGTTGTGATTTATACCAAATTCTTAAGAAAAAGAATCTTTCCTAATTCCTCTACTTGGTCTTTGGCAAGACTTGCTAAACACATTTATTTTTTTTCACGTATTTTAACCAGTAAGAGATGACGAATTTTAATGTTTTTATTTTATTTTAGTTCGACTGAATACTTAATTGCAGTATTTGTGTCTTACTCGTGGTTTTCTAAATAAAAAAAACGAACACTATTCGGTTCTAAATGAACATAGAAGCAAGCATTTGGAAAATGAAGAGTTTAAAAATAGTTTTTGTTTTGTTTTAAGAAAAAGATCCTCTTCCTTTTTCATTAAATTTTTTCTTCCTACATTTAAAAGAAAATCTTACTTGAATCATTGGAGCAGGTGACAGTTGATTTTAAGGATTTTGGCGTATTTTTCTTGTCTTTTGTGCAGATGTTCTAAGCTTTTTTTCCCCTCTCTTAAAAGTGGAGAGAATTGCTGAAATATTTTTTCCTTTCTCTGCTCATTAAAATGATTTTGCACCTTTCTCGATTTTAGACTTTATTCATTTTTTTTTTTTTTTTTTTTTTTTTTTTTTTTTTTTTTTTTTTTTTTTCGGACATCATTATCTTTTTCTTGTCTTGATTCTGTTGATTCTAACTTCAATGTCTGTTTTATGTCTCCTCTACCCAACTATAAATTCTTTTTCCTCCTTTATCTTTGTTCTTCTCTCTTATTTCATTCGTTTTCTATCCTTTTCTATTTCTCTCTCTTCGTCCGTTCTTTTTCTATTTCTCTCTGTTCTTCGTCCGTTTTTTTTCTATTTCTCTCTGTTCTTCGTCCGTTTTTTTTTTCTATTTCTCTCTCTTCTTCGTCCGTTTTTTTTTCTATTTCTCTCTCTTCTTCGTCCGTTTTTTTTTTTTTCTATTTCTCTCTGTTCTTCGTCCGTTTTTTTTTCTATTTCTCTCTGTTCTTCGTCCGTTTTTTTTTCTATTTCTCTCTATTCTTCGTCCGTTTTTTTTTTTCGATCTCTCTCTCTCTTCTTGATTGTTTTTTTTTTTTTTTCGATCTCTCTCTCTCTCTCTTCTTGATTGTTTTTTTTTTTTATCTCTCTCTCTCTCTCTCTCTCTCTCTTGATTGTCTTTTTTTTCGATCTCTCTCTCTCTCTCTCTCTCTCTTCTTGATTGTTTTTTTCTATCTCTCTCCCTCTCCCGATTCTCCTTTTATCGCTCTCTTTCTTTGTCTTGATTCTTATCTTCTCGCTTTTTCTCAATCTATTGTTCTCTCTTCTCTCTCTCTCTCTCTCTCGTTTTTTTTCTCCCTTTTCTCTTATTCTCTTTTTCCCTCTAATTCTTTCATTTTCTATTTCATTTCCCAAATTCTCTGTTGCAATTCAACAGCAATTACTAAGCTAACCCCAATTACAAATAACTTGCAACACTTCCTTCCTATTTAACAAACAGGCTTTCTTCGATTTTTTTATACAATGAACCTATTCATGAAATTCTTAATTTAACGCGTTACATTATTAGCTCTTTTCCTTTCACCATATCCTTAATAGGAACCTTAGCAATGAAACCTTTTTTTTAAATTTCTTTTTCATTCCTTTTATCTGCATTAAAAAAAAACCCAAACTTTCATATTCTTGATAAGCATTTTGCGTCTTCGACTAATAGCATTTCCCATGTTTTTCGTAATTTTTTTTATCGTTCCCATAATCAAACCTCTTACAGGGCCCAGTCGACTGGGGTTGTAAAATACACCGACTACATCTCTGCAGAGTGGTAAGCCCCACCACCACCACCACCAACGAGTGTCCTGTATATGACACTAAACAATCTGATATTGAGGTCCCAGTAATGCTGGAGCTTTGGGGAATGCGGAGTACCTGTTCATTGCCATCGTTCCCAGGTCTACTCTGGCCCAAAGTGGTAGCACCTGATAGGGTCCTATCTATGGGTCAAATAGAACTAAACTGTGTACTTATGCTGAACTGAATTGTTTGAAATGGGACTGTTTTTACATTTAACCATGTTAAACAAAAATTTATCCATATACTAAACTGGACATAGAATCGTTTTGTCAGTTAACTGTATAAACAAAAAAATTGTACTTATGCCAAACTGAATTGTTTGAAATAGGACTGTTTTTTTTATATTTGAACTGTGACCTTATGCTAGAATATTCTTAGTTATGGTTCTAATGCAAAATTTACAGAGGAATCAAATTTTGGCATTGAATAGCCCATTAGTCCAAAGTCCACTCTGGATCAAGTTGAAGTACCTGTTTAACGCCTCATTTATGGTTCAAATAGTTGATTGAAAAATAATTACTATTGAATATTGCCAAGTCAGCTGGAGAAAAGGCTTGACGACAACTACACAAGAATGCTGCAAGCAATATTGAACAGACCCTGGGGGCAGCACCCCACAAAGCATCAGCTGTACGCCCACCTACCACCCATCATGAAAACTATCCAAATTAGACGAACCAGACATGCAGGACACTGCTGGAGAAGTAGGGACGAGCTCATAAGTGATGTACTCTTATGGACCCCTTCACATGGCCGAGCAAGAGCAGGGTGACCATCTCAAACCTACATACAGCAGCTCTGTGAGGATACGGTGTATCGCCCTGAGGACCTGCCGAAAGAGATGAACGATAGGGAGGGGTGGCGAGAGAGGGTAAGGGATATTCGTGCTGATGGCACGACAAGATGATGGTGATATGTATAAAAGTGGATTTGGCATTAAATAACCTACAAAAGTTGATATGCCATAAAAGCCAAATGAACAAACTATTGGATCAAAATTCTTGAGATTATCTAACAGAACGATTGGCGTAATAGTGTTCACGAATGGCCTGGGAGACTAGGGTTCAATCCCAGGTTGAGTCATAACAAAGACTCAAAAATAGTACTTGATGCTGCCTTGCTCAACACTCAGCATTATAAGGTATGGATCAAGGGTAAGTAGAGCAATTCAGGTCAAGTAGTTGCGCCTTCCCTTACACTTCGCTGTTGTAGCTATTGAAAAGGGAGCTTTCGGATTGCCCTCGACTATGGTCGGCTAGCTTGATTGACTTACTTATATATTCCTCGGATAATAAAAAGCATCGTTCATAGAAATTCCCTGACTGTTATAGAGAAACGGTAATTACCTGTATCTTTTTTTTGTTTGTTTAATGGCACATCAACCTTTCTAGGTTATTTAATGTCAAAACCATCCTTCTGAAAGAACAGTAGTGGTAATATTCAATCCATAGCTGGGAGGATAAGGTGCTTCATACCTTTCCAGAGGCTATTTGTTCGAAAGTGAATGTAATAGCGCGACTGGAGTTCGAATTCGCTTACAACGATTCCGCAGTCCACCGCTTTAACCATTACACCACGAGGAACCCCACCCCGTGACTTTGGCTAGATCATAAAAAAAGAAAGAAAATTAAATTACTGGAGTATAAATATCTTGGAATCCGTGTGGTTATAGTTCGATGTTAATTGTCAATTGGAAAAAGTTAGAGGTTCCCTTCATTGACCCTGGGTTGAAGGTTTGTGCACGCGCAGGTGCCGGAACGCACTTTGACTAACGACAAACACTAAATTGTCGTACTGATAGTAAAGAATTGTAATAATCAGTGAATATTTCTATCCAGCTTGCTGTTCATTGGTACGTATGTCAAGAATAGGGATGGGCAACCCTTTAATCGAGAAGCGGGCCGCATAAGACATGGCTCATGATCAGTCGGACCGGACTACTAAAAAAAATCTATAAGTAATTTTATTTAGAATGTACCTCAACCATTTTCACTACCGGAGATTGTAAGCATCTGATTTAGAAATAAGAAAGTTTATTCATTTATTTATTTTCCTTTTCGGTAAAAAAAGATCTTTATCAAAAAAAAAAAAAAAAAAAAAAATTAAGACTTAGGCAGGCCATTCAGAAAACACCGCGGCCCGCATGAGACACCTAACAGGTTTACATGAAGCACTTGCTTGGCGCTTTGTTATTTCGTAGACTAGCATTGTTTATTTTTCCTTTCTTTCTTTCTCTTTTTTTTTTTTGCTCTTTCTCACTTTCGGTGAGGAGGAAAATAGAATGAGCAGGCAATCCCACCACTACATCCCTCTGCACCCTATGTCACGGTACACTTACTGTCTACAGTATGCGAGTACAGAGAGCGCTGCTGCATACCAGTTTGACATTGGTATTCATATCGACTCAGGAACAAACACCTCAGTGGATTTTTTAACTGTTTTTTTTTTTTTTCTTTTTTCATTTATTTTCCCTTTTGAGATTTTAAAAAAAAAACAGATATTGACGAACATTTTTCAAAAATTTCTTTGTGCCGCGTATCTTTATTGATTTTTATATTATCTTCATTGCATTTTTTTTCAACTCCCCCATTATTATTATGATTATTCGTTTTTTGAAAATTTCACTACACGTTTTACCGTCTTCGATTTCATTTTATTTATTTATTTATTTATTTATTTATTCACATGAACATTTAAGATTTAAAAAAACAAATTTTTCTTTGGTTTCGCTTTCTATCCCAATCCATACGGCAGTGGTTTCTTTGTTTGTCTTTCTTTCTTCTGCATGTTTCGTTCTACCCCCCCCCTTCGCTCTCTCTATGCTTGAGCACAGCATCACCCTAAAGTGAAAATAGTGCGATGAAGAAATCTATGATACAAAAAGATGAATGATTTTAACGAAAAATTTTTATTTATCATCTTATAAATTAGCCTTTTCAGTCATTTAGTAGCGCTTTGGATTTATTTTGATAAGTACCCTGTGCAATATTGAACAAGTCCTGGCGACAACACCCCACAAGACACCAACTATACGGCCACTTGCCCCCCATCACGAAAACTATACAAGTTAGACGTACCAGACACGCAGGACACTGCTGGAGAAGCAAGGACGAGCTCATAAGTGATGTCCTCCTATGGACCCCCACATATGGCCAAGCAAAAGCAGGACAACAAGCTCGAACTTACATACAGCAGCTATGCAAGGACACAGGATGTAACCCTGAAGACCTGCCAGAGGCGATGAATAAGAGGGAGAAGTGGCGAGAGAGGGGCAGGGATATCCGTGCTGGCGGCACGACATGATGATGTTTGTGTGAGTGTGTATGATGAAGCATTAAAATGTCATTGGGGGAGGGGATCCTTATGGCGTAGTGGCTAACGTGCTGGATTGCGACATTGTGGTAAGAGAGTTCGATCTCTTGTCACGCCATAACTGTAACATATTGACCCTCGGCCGAGCTGTCAAATAAGAGATGCACCTGTGTAAGTAACAGGTGCATCCGGTCGAAGATATCAGGGTATAACCTTGACTGTGAACGGGCTGAATTGGGTGCAGATGTGACGCCCACAAGAAGCAGGTGGATGTCAAACAATTATATAACCCAGTGCCACAGACAGGTTCAGTTAGTTGGAGTCGGTTTGTTGCAGTTCGAGGCAGTGAGAACCAGCTCACAGCAGAGGGCTGGGCCCTCAGGACCCCCAGTTGAGCAGCCCAGCAGAATGAGAAAGAGGTGCTGCTAAAGACAGGAACTGGGGGTCAATATGTTGCAGTCTGTTCCGTCTCCAACTCACCTCTCACACATAACCCTTTCGCAACCCTTTTGAATAAAGTGTGAGAGGTATATTTTTCTAAAGAAGTGTGTTTGTTCGTCATTATCATTGATTTTGTTTCCGCATGTATATGTATATGGTTGTGACTATACAACATAACGTTTCCTTTCGGACTTACATTCTAAAGAAAGATATGAACCCCCTTATCCCCCAGCTGTCGGTTAAATAGTTCCACAATTGTTCTTCTACATGGATAGCATTGGCATTAAATAATCTACGAAGGTTGCTATGCCATTAAACTAATCTAACTAAAATGTCATATTGACTTTTAATTCGTGCTTGTTCTTTCGTAATTAAAACTACGCTTGTGTGTCCCCAGCCCCATCTCACTTAAACTTCTGAACGACTTTAGGAAAAATGATATCCAGAATGTAAACATCATAATTATTTTTTCTTATTTCTAGTTTACTTATTTTCCGAAAAGTCAAATATCACATTGAATAAGATTTTAATACTTATTGAATTTCAGTTAGAAGTTTGGCAGCCTAGTCGACTGGGTCTGTAGAAAATGTTGCAGAAGGGTTAAGACCCCCCTCCCAACGAGTGTCCTAGATATGACAAACTATCTAATGGTGAGGCTCCAATCCTGGAGTTCTGGGGAATGTGGAGTATCCCTTCATTGTCATTACTCCAAGGTTCACTGGCATGTTAGTACCTATTAGGGTCCAAGCTATGGATTTAAAAGAACTGTTTAAACATTTGACTGTGTGCAAAAAAATGATTGATGTTAAATTGAATTGTTAGTTTTGCATAGCAATGCGTGAAACCATTTAATGGTGTTCAAAAATTGAATTATTTGTATTACATAGCAATACTTGGAACCCTTTAACGGTTTTCCAAAATTGAAATATTTGTATTACATAGCAATACGTGGAACCCTTTAACGGTGTGCAAAAATTGAATTATTTGTATTTCATAGCAATACTTGGAACTATTTAACTATATGCAAATAAAACTGTTAGTATGATCGATACTTAAAACCACTTCATTGTATACTAACAAATGAGTAATACTAGATAGAATTATTGATATTTGATAGCAATACTTGAAACCATTTTACAGTATGCAAACAAATTAGCTTGCATTAAAAATGAAATTACCTACAAATTATTCACTTACAAATCATATGTGTATAAACATTTAACTGTATGCAAAACAAATGACTGATGTTAAATTGGTTTAGTTTGGTTTCTTTGTTTAATGGCATATCAACCTTCATGGGTTATTTAATGCCAAAGCCATACTTCTAGAAGAACGGTAGTGGTACTATTTAACCCATAGCTGGATTGATATGGGGCTTAATACCTTTCCCAAGGGTATTTGTCTGAAAGTGAACGTAATAGCACGACTGGAGTTTGAACTCGCGTACTACGATTTTGCAGACCATCGATGTTAAATTGTTTGTGTTACATAGCAATACTTGAAACCATTTAACTGAAGAAACAAATTATCTCTGGCTCATTTAAAATGTTATCTACCAACTATTTGTTTACAAATCATATGTATATTTCAGTAAACAATATAGACATCCTTTGTCTACACATTTTTATATATATCCTTGCCCCATTGATTTTATGGTTTCTGACTGGAATTGGTTCCTATGATTAATTGGATCCCTAGGACTTTCTGTCCCATTTGGACCATCATCAGGGGTCACATCTCTTTTTCAATATACACACCCCTGATGATGGCCCAAGATCATTAACCAATGCCTACCGGATACCATAAAATCAATGCGGCAATTCGAAAGGATATATACAAAAATGTGTAGACAATGTGTATTTTGTTTACTGAAATATGTGTTAATGAAGAAATGCTGCCCAAATATACACACACATATATATATATATATATATATATATATATATGACAGGATTTGACATTAAATAACCTACAAGGGTTGATATACCGTGAAATCCTACCAACTTAAAAATCGGTCTGTTTTGTAACAAAAAAAATTGTAGAAATAATTTTTGAGCCAGTCAATGAACTTTTTATTTTATTTTATTTTATTTTTACTCATCTCTGAGACAGTGATTCTTAAAGCGTGGATGGGGTTCTTGGGGCCCGCAAATGCACCTGAAAAATTCTAAAAATGGACCTGAAGTTGGCCCAAGGAAAATTGGTGGGTTTTCAAATGCTTTTTTTTTCTCTCTGGTGTAAAATTATGAAAGCTCAAACTTCTTTAGTTAATTTTTAAAGGCAAGGTGACAGACACCAGGATCAGTGTAATTGTCATGAGTCAGGATTATATTTTCGACTACATTTTGCATTCGTTAATAAGATGTATTTCCTGTAACATGGAATGTCTGAAATTTTTTTGACACCAAAAATGGGCCACAAGGAAGAAAATTTGAAGAAACACTGTTCTAAAATATCATCTGAATACTAAGATTACTTAGTTTTCTTTATAGAGACAAAAAAAAAATTGCTTTTCTATAAAAGTATAAAATAATTGCTTTTCTATAAAGACATAAAGTTCTTATTTTTCTTTAAAAAATATGAAATACTTGCTTTTTTTTTTTTATAAAGATAGTAGCAACATACTACCACTTCTGATAAAACTAAAAACAACTAATTCAGATTTCTGTCTTAATTTGTGTGCAGGTGAAACCTCCCACAAAAGGGGAGGGGTGTGCAACAAATCTAAAATCTAGATGAGGCTTAGAACATTCTAAACGATCCTTGTATAAGGATTTATTTGCACACATGATAGTATTCCTAAGTAATATATTACGTCTCTTTTGTGTCCAGATGATATTATTGATATTTTTATATTCCTTGTCCTGCACACATCAGCCACAAAGTACGTAAATGAACAAAATTTATAATTTGTCCTATTTATCCGAGTTGGCTTGTAAGGGATATTTCATGAGTAAGGATAATGATAAAAATAAAAAGCTATCAACAACAGGCTGAGGAATTACTGCACGGAAACAATGTATCAGAATGACTAGCAAAACAAAATTAAACACCATGGCAATTTCAACAACATATAAGAGATATTTATTCTGTTAGCATTCAACTAACAAAATAATATAAGCATAGAATAAAGTTCAAGAGATAAAGGGATAGGACTTATCTGAGGAGCGATGGTTAACATGAAGTTTCAATATGGACATGATAGAAAATTATGTTCTATCTGGCTTTTACTGTGCTGACCATTTTCTCGTGCATGGTCATGCCTTTACTTTCCAACTGTTCATGCCGCGTGTTTCTTTTTAACTGTTCACGCCACATTTCTCTTTCTAACTGTTCACGCCACATCTCTCTTTCTAACTGTTCACGCCACATTTCTCTGTTCAATTGTCATGTTTCAAGCTACTCACCCTCACCTTCCAATTCATGCTGGCTAGGCAAAAAGGGTCTCATTTTTTTTCTACTCCACGGGTTTCTGGTCAGCAACCTCTCACTACTCCTCTCCCAGTGTCTGTTGGATGTAGCTATGTGACCAACCTAAGTATACAGTATATCACAAACACTACTAATTTATACACAATTATATCGTTCTAAGTTTACTGTTCTTATTTAATGATAGTTATTTGTTGTCATGCGGTTATTTGGTTTCAAGTAATTAATGAAAATAATCCTCTGTAAACAATTATAGCTTCTAATAACTATTTTTAATTTAATTAATTTGCATACAGTTATATGGTATCAAGGATTCTTATCTAATGCAAAGAATTCTAAAGCGGAGAGTGGTATGGTGACTAACATGCCGGACTGCAACATCCTTGTTCAAACTCCAGTCGTATTTCTGCTTTCTAAAACCTTTATGAAAGGTATCAACTCCTTCATCTCTCCCTCCAAGCTATAAGTTAAGTAGTACCGCTACCTTCCTTCTACAAGGATTACTTCGGCATTAAATAACCCATGAAGGTTGATATACCATTAAATAAAGAAACCAAACAAAACTTAACCTGATTTTTAAAACAGATCTATTTGACCCATAGATGGGACCCTAACAGCCACTATTACTTCAGGTCAGAGTGGACCTGGGAATAATGACAATGAGGAGATACTCACTAATGATTGTATTCAATATTAATCATATTTACCCAACCCCTCCGCTCGGGCAGGATATGACACTAGGTCAATTTTTTAAGCGGAGTTTAACAGGTTTGAATTCAGAGTTTTCCTTCTCCTAGACTAGTTGCCTCACCAAGGCTGAAGAACCTAGTCTGCCCTACTATTTACCCATAGCTGGAGGGAGAATAATTGGATTCATACCTTTCCCAAGGCTATTAGTGCTATGTGAAATGCAATCAGTCCAAGATTTGAACTCGTGTCGCCGTGTCCAATTCCTGCGACGATAACCATTACACCACGGGCACCTTGTATTCAATATTAATCATTTATTTGCATGCAGAAATACTTGACACTATTCAACTGTGCGCAAACAAATGATTTATATTCGATAGAATTATTAATGTGAGATATAAATACTTGAAACCATTTAACTATCTATATCTAATGAACTGCGGAATCGTAGTACGCGAGTTCGTACTCCAGTCGCGCTATTACGTTCACTTTCAGGCAAATACCCTTGGGAAAGGTATGAACCCCCTTATTCTCCCTCCGGCTATGGGTAAATAGTAGGACGGACTAGGTTTTTCAGCCTTGGTGAGGCAACTAGTCTAGGAGAAGGAAAACTCTGAATTCAAAACCTGTTAAACTCCGCTTAAAAATTGACCTTGTGTCATATCCTGCCCGAGCGGAGGGGTTGGTAAATAGTAACTATCTATATCTAATAATTCTATTTAATATCCATCATTGCCCAGTCGACTGGGGGTGTAGAATACACTGACTGCACCTCTGCGGAGGGGTAAGAACCCCCCCCCTCAACAAGTATCCAGGATACGATGCTAAACAATCTGATGGTGAGGTTCCAGTAATGCTGGAGCTTTGGGGAATGCAATGTACCCCTTTACTGCCATTGCTCCCTGGTCCACTCTGACCTGGAGTGGTAACACCTGATAGGGCCCTATCTATTGGTTAAATTGAACAAATCGCATACTTATGCTAAACTGAATTATTTGAAATGGAACTATTTTTAGACATTGAAACTACTTACATTAACTGAATTGTTTAATATAGAACTGTTTTGACATTTAACTGTGTAAATAAAATCTGTACTTATACTAAAGTGAATAAGCTGAATTAGAACTGCTTGACTAAACTGAATAGCTCGAAATGGAGATATTTTCACAATTAAACTGTACTTACATTTAAACTGCGTACTTATGCTAAACTGAATCATTTGAAATAGAACTATTTTTATAAAAACAGATTTGGTGTTAAATAACCTACAAAGGTTGATATGCCATAAAACCCAACCAACCAATCAACAATATCCATCATATGTTTGCATACAGTCTTAAGTATTACTATTTAACGTTAGTAATTCAATTTGTAAAGTATTCCTATATAATATAAATAATTTGCATAACTATATAGTTTTAGATAATAATAATCCTTAGGAAATGATTGAACAGTTGTTTCATATTACCTTACTGCCCTATTGGTTGAGGCTGTAGGATATGCCAACTATACTTCTGTTGAAAAGTAAGACCCCCAACCCAATGAATATCCTGGGCATGACCCAGAGTGGTAGTGCTTGTAAGGGTCTCATCTATGGGTCAGATAGAACTAGTGTCCTTTGGTATGACACTAAACTGCATCTGATGGTCAGGCTCCAGTCCTGAAATTTTGGGGAATGTGGAGTACCCCTTCATTACGATTACTCCAGGTCCACCCTAACCCTAGTATTTGTAAGGGTCTCCTCTATGGGTCAAATAGAACTAGTGTCCTAGGTATGATACTAAACTGCATTTGATGGTGAGGCTCCAGTCCTAAAGCCTTAGGGAATGTGGAATATCCTTTCATTGCCATTACTCCCAGATTCACTTTAACCCAGAGTGGTAGTACTTGTAAGAGTCTCATCTATGGGTCAAATAGAATGTGTTCTGGATATGACACTAAACTGCGTCTGATGGTGAGTTTCCAGTCCTAAAGCTTTGGGGAATGTGGAGTACCCCTTCATTACCATTACTCCCTAGTCCACTCTGACATGGAGAGGTCATACTTGTTAGCGTCCCATCTATTGGTCTAATAGAATTGTTCAATCATTTGATTATTATTATTATAATTAGTTATTTGAAATCATACAGCTACATGCAAATTATTTATATTACATAGGAATATTTGTTAAATAAAATTATTATTTCTTAAACTAATGTTAAATAGTAGTACTTGAAACCATTTAACTATGTGCAAACAAATGATTTATTATAAATAGAATTATTAGTGTTCAATAACAATACTTGAAACCATTTAACTATGTGCAAACAAATGAGCTCTAACAACTTGTTTAAAAATAAAGTAACCATTAAACTATTCACTTATAAATTGTGTGTGTGTATATATATATATATATATATATATATATAGTAGGATTTGCATTACATAACTCTCAAGTGTTGATATATCATAAAATTCCTACCAACCAACCATGTATCTTATTCTAAAATTAGTTACTCAAGGTACCCTATTGGTGTCAGATGTTGCAAAAGAGGCGAGGAAACTACACTGCTATAATTTTCACAGTAAATCATTTTCAATTGAGAATTCACAAAAGAGTCAGATCTTAAAATCCCATCCTCTGCCTTCTGGAAGAAGACCTAGCAAATTCTATTGTTATAATTTAATTAGCTTTCATAGCATGATTGTATTGATTTCAATATATAATTGAATGCAAATAAAGGCTTTAGTTTTCATTGTGAAAATTTGACTCTGAATGTTTTGTCAATTATTAAAATCGGTACAATATAACATTAATAGTTGTTTTTTATCATTAAGGGTTTTCGGGCTATTGTCTTCATCTTTATCGTTATTTCCACAACATTTCAGCCGATATGTCCTCTGGCCTTCTTCAGGTGTTTGTCGAACTCGGGGAACCTTCACGGGAGTTTGAACTGCGTCCTTTATTGAATCCATGGAGGTCGCCTGTTCTGATTCTGTTAACTGGGTACAAGTGTTAAGTATTCCTGTATTGTTACTCGCCTGTAGTGAGGATTGTCTCCTTAGAAGCTTAGGGAACCAACGCCTATAACCGTAATGCCATGTGTGCTGCTGGACAATTCAGAGTGAATTTTTGGGACTTATAAACTTAATGTTCTTACTTGATTAGAATTACTATTATTATGTATGATTAATAGTTGTGTATATCATCTATATTTATTTTTTTTAATGATTGTCACTATCTGATATTCATTAAAACTGAAAATACTATTTCTCCTTTAACCAGGCAATTAGTATAATGGTTAGTGTTTGCCAATAGTCAGGGATATTGGGGTTCAATCCCAGGTCAAGTTATACCAAAGACTAAAAAAATGGTACTTGATTCCTCCTTGTTTAACACTCAGGTACAGATTAAGAGTAAAGTGGAACAATCCAGGCAATTGAGTAGCGCCCTCCCTTACACTTCGGTGTAGTAGCCATTAAAAAGGGAGCCTTCAGGTTACCCTTGATTATGGTCGCTAACTTTACTTATTTTTTCCTTTGGAAAAAATATTACGGTTAACCCGAAAAACTGGTGAAAAGTAACAACACAAACAGAATTGAAACCTTGCACAGTCGGTTGGGGCTGTAGAATACACCGACTGCACCTCTGCAGAGGGGTAAGACCCCCCCCAAATGATATGACACTAGATATGACACTAAACAATCTAACAGTGAGGTTCCAGTGATGCTGGGGCTTTGGGGAATGCAGAGCACTCTTTCATTGCCATCGCTACCAAGTCCACTCTGGCCCGGAGTGGTAGCACCTGATAGGGCCCCATCTATGGGTTAAATAGAATTAACTGCATACTTATGCTAAACTGAATTGTTTGAATGAGAACTATTTGACTAAACTGAATAGCTTGAAATAGATATGTTTTTGACAATTAAACTGTGTACTTACGCTTAACTGAATTGTTTGAAATGGAACTGTTTTTGATACTGAAACTGTACTTACACTAAACTGAATTATAGAATTGTTTTGACATTTAATTGTGTTTAAAGAAAATCTGTACTTATATTAAACTGAATTAGCGGAATTAGAACTGTTTGACTAAACTGAATAGCTTGAAATAGAAATGTTTTTGACAATTTAAGATAAAGAGGCACAGTTTGCCTTATTAAAAGTTATATCATAAAGTTTCAAAGCATTTGTAAAAACTTTTTTGTGTGTGGGGCACCTACTGGAGCATTTTCTTATTCCTAGAGAGACTACCATGTTGTAGAATAACAATAGCACATACCTCCGTAAAGCGTCCAGCTGGTGGACAAAAATAAAGCAGGTCGTAACTCAGTGCCGTCCTCCTTACAATACTAAATTGAAGCTGATTTATATAATAAAATACTTTCATTTACTTACAAGCAGCCAATGACGACCTATGCAATGGAATAGTCCACTTGTGCACAATGGGATGCCCCAAGGCACCATAAATAGCTCCCGTTCCTCAATCGGGAAATGGGGTTCCTGTCTTCACGACTGATTGCTCTTAGCTAACACGATTAATTACTCTCGGCTATTGCAACTAATTACCCTACGCAACCTGACAAATCCTACATGGCGCTGTGAACAGGATTTGAACCTGTGAGGGAATATCCCATTGGATTTCGAATCCAAATCCAATGCCTCTTAAACTCAATACGCCAGTGCTGCAAACAATGGGCACTGGAATAACATCAAAAACTGCTCAGCCATCTTCAATGACGCAGACAAAAACCCCTCGGGCGTTGTCCAGACTACTTCCACACAACCAGCCAGGTTTAAAGGAATTCCTACACATGTTACATCAATGACAAGAGCACAGATAATTATCAACCAACCTCGTCTATAAAAGTGGTATTTACTGATGAGAAAAACAGCCTACCAAAGATTATCATGACTGTCAAGAAACTCTGTTGTCAGTACGACCTGATGATAATATATATTAAATATTCATTTATATCCAACAACTTATCATAAATTAATGAACAGAGACGCATGACCATGGTCATAAGAATTGGAAATGGTGACTCAAGTTTAAATTCTTTGCCCAGTTGGCTGGGGCTGCAGAATATACCGACTACTTCTTTGTAGAGGGGTAAGAAACCCCACCCACCCATGACAAGTGTCCGGTTTATGAGACTGAACAATTTGATAGTGAGGTTCCAGTAATGCAGGAGCTTTGGGGAGTGCAAAGTATCTCTTCATTGCCATTACTCCCAGGTCCACTCTGGCTCGGAGTGATAGCATCTGATAGGGTCCTATTTATAGGTCAATAGAAGTAAATTGCGTACTTATGCTAAACTGAATTGTTTAAAATAGAACTGTTTTTGACATTTAAACTGTGTACTTATACTAAACTGAATTGCTTGAAATAGAACTGGATATGGATAAAAATGGATTTGGCATTAAATCACCTACAATGGTTGATATGCCATAAAACCAAATGAAACCTTGCTCAGGCGGCTAGGGCTGCAGAATACACCGACTGCACTTTTGCTGAAGGGTAAGACCCCCCTCTCCAATGAATGTCCTGGATATGACCTTGATCCATCTGATGGTGAGGTTCCAGAATTGCAGGAGCTTTGGTGAATGGAAAGTATCCCTTCATTGCCATTGCTCCCAGGTTCACTCTGGCCTGGAGTGATAGCATCTGATAGGGTCCTATTTATGTATCAAATAGAACTAAATTGTGTAATTATGGTAAACTGAATTGTTTGAAATAGAACTGTTTATATGTATAAAAATGGATTTGGCATTAAATAACTTACAATGGTTGATATGCCATAAAACCAGACCAAACTAATTCAAATTCTGGATGAGTTTATTTGCATTTTACTTCATGTGAATGCTCTTAATCCATCTCTTCTCACTCAAATTATTGGTAAATCATTGGCCAGATTTTTTTTTCTAAGCCTTGGTAAGATAACTGGTTGCGTAGAATTCAAACCCATTGAACTTTACTTAAGAAGTCATCTTGTATTGCATCCTGCACACTGTATAGAAGCATTGGCTATATACATACTGAATTTGAAATTCAATTGGATCTAGGTGCTCAGTACTTGTGGGCTTGTGCCAGACTTTAGCTGTACTTAACTGTTTAAAAATTAGCCCAATCAGCAGGGGCTGTAAACTACACCGACTTCATCTCTACAGATGGCTAAGAACCTCCTCCTCCATAATGAGTGTCCTGGATATAACAGAAAGCTGATGGTGAGGCTGCAATCCTGGAGCTTTTGGGAATGTGGAGTACCTTTTCAATGCCATTACTCCCAGGTCCACTCTGACTTGATAGGGTCACATCTATCAGTCAAATAGAATTGTTTCATCATTTAAGTAAAGTAAATTTGGTGACCTTAGTTGAAGGTGACCCGAGACTCCCTTTTCAATAGCTACTACACCAAAATGTAGGGGAGGGTGCTACTCTATTCCCTGGATTGCTCCACTTAACCCTTGATCCTTACCTTATAATGCTGAGTGTTAAGCAAGCTTGCATCAAGTACAATTTTTTTAGTCTTTGGTATGATTCGACCTGGGATTGAACCTTGGTCTCCCGGACCATTGGCGAACACTCTACTCATTAGGCCAATGACCTTTGTGCAAATGACCTCTGGCTTGTTTAAAAAATGTTACCTTCAAGCTATTCACTTCAAAATCATATATAATAGATATATGTGCAAACAGGATTTTGCATTAAATAACCATCAAGGGTTGATGTGCCATTAAATCAAATGACCTAACCCAACGTTATTTGATAGAAATACTTGAAACTACACAACTGTGTGCAAATTATCTGTATTAAGGGAAGATACAAGTATTCCGATCAAAGACTAATAATTTGCACACTGTTATATAGTTTCAAGTATTTCCATCTAACACTAGTAATTTGCAATTATGATTTAAAATAACTAATATCAATAATAATACTTAGTCAACAATTCTTCTGGCAAATGCACCCACCCAAGCTGAAACTCTGTTACATAATCTGGAACAAGCAGCTGCAGGCACAGGCCTCCATGTCAATGCACTCAAGACGGAATATATGTGTTTTAATCAAAGAGGCGACATTTTCACACCCTGCTACATAGTCTAGAACAAGCAGCTGCAGGCATAGGCCCCCTGGTTAACGCATACAAGATGGAATATATGTGCTTTAATCAAAGAGGCGACATCTCCACACTAAACGGTAGCTCTCTGAAACTAGTAGACAATTTCACCTACCTAGGAAGCAGTCTCATCAACCAAGACAGACATCAACACGCGACTAACAAAGGCATGGACAGCTATTGATTGGCTATCGGTCATATGGAAGTCAGACCTGACCGATAAAATAAAACGCAATTTCTTCCAGACAGTGGTTGTATTGATACTGCTGTATGGATGCACTACATAGATGCTAACTAAACGTATGGAGAAAAAGCTTGATAGCAACTACACAAGACTGCTGCGAGCAATATTGAACAAGTCCACAAAGTAGCAGCTGTACAGCCATTTAGCACCCATCATGAAAACTATCCAAGTTAGACGAACCAGACATGCGGGACACTGCTGGAGAAGTAGGGATGAACTCGTAAGTGACGTACTCCTGTGGACCACTTCACATGGACGAGCAAAGGCTGGACGACTAGCTAGAACCTACATACAACAACTCTGTGCTGATATAGGATGTAACCCTGAAGACATGCCTGGAGCAATGGATGATAGAGAAGGGTGGCGAGAAAATGTCAGGGATATCCATGCTGATGGTTCGACGTGATGATGATTATGAATTGTTTCCATACTGTTTCAAGTATTCCTATTAAACACTAATAATAGAAAAATTATGAAAGGCGTATTTTATACATAATGCTAAACTGTATCCAGAGAACTCTGGGGAGTGAGTAGTGTTGCCATTACTCCCAGATCCACTCTGATCTGGTGTGGTAGTAATTTATATGTTTCTTTCTCTGGGTTAAATAAATCTGTTTGAAAATTATGATTGTCATCATCAAATAGGAATGGTTACTTGAATCCGTTTAATCGCTTGTAAATTATCAGTATTGTGTAGGAATACTTGAAACTATATAAATGTGTGCAAAGATATTATTATTATTAAATAGAGATAGTTGCTAGAAATCATATTGTGTGAAAATTATTAGTATTAGATAGGAATACTTGAAACCATATAACTGTGTAAATTATTTGTATTAGATAGTACTTGAAACCATATAACTGTGTAAATTATTTGTATTAGGTAGGAATACTTGAAACCATATAACTGTAAATTATTAGTATTAGATAGGAATACTTGAAACCATATAACTGTGCAAAGAAATGATTATAGACTAATAAAAGTATAATGAAAAATGCAACAGAACATTGAAAATATAGTAGCTTTAAATAACCTATAAGGAATTGATATGCCATTAAACAGATAAACTAAACTAAACCTATCAATAATTATAATTGCAATCAAACATTTAGAAAGGAATTAGATTTCTACATTAAATAACCCACAAGGAATTGATATGCCATTAAACAAATAAACTAAAACCTGTAGCTGAAGCAGCCACATGGACACACCATTAACTACAGATTAATCCAATTTCACAGCATAGTGTCTTATTCTCTTATCTATATTTCCCTGATTCTATACACATTTGATTACCACCTCGTCAAGCTTGTAAATGCCCCCCCCCACTTCATTATTGGAAATAATTTAAATCACCACTTGTTCAAGCTTCCATTTTTGAAATTATTTTAATCACAACCTTTTTATAACTTCTTATGCTTAAAAGTTTGGTAATAATACCTAATGATATCTGTTATGAGTGGATAACGTTCTATTAGAAATAGTAAATCCTGGTATCTTTGGTTTGGTTGTTTGGTTTCACGGCATATTAACCTTTTTGGGTTATTTAATGCTGAATTAAATTTCAAGCAATTCAGTTTAGTATAAGTATAGTTTTTGTTTACAAACACTTGTAGAGTAATAATAGCACTTACTGCCATAACTGAAGCTGGAATATATAGAGAATTACCTCCACTCATATTACTAGCAGCCAATCACAGCCCATGCAATGACTTGCCCATATGTGCACAATGAGATGCTCCATAAATAGTCCTCCTTCTTAAGTTGGGTTATTCTTTTGGCGACTCTGTTTGCTTCACAACTGACATGTATAACTTCGCAAATTTGACAACAGTCCAAACAGTTCTATTTTAAACAATTCAGTTTAGCAAAAGTTCAGTTTACTTCTATTTGACCCATAGTTAGGACCCTATCAGATGTTACCATTCCGGGTCAGAGTGGACCCGGATGCGATGGCAATGAGGGAGTACTCTGCGTTCCCCCAAAGCTCTAGCATTACTGAAACCTCACCATCCGATTGTTCAGTGTCATATTCAGGACACTCAGCTGGGGGAGGGGTCTTACCCCTCTGCAGAGAAGCAGTCTACAGCCCTAGCCGACTGGGCAACTTTGGTTTAGAAGATAATTAACTTTTTATTAAAAAGATTGGTTATACTTATACATGATTCTCTCTCTCTCTCTCTCTCTCTCTCTCTCTCTCTCTCTCTTGATTATGAACTTGATTATTTACTAAGCTCAATTAGTCTGTCACCTAGTGAGTATCAACCTCACTATATTGAAAGACTGGTCTCCATCATCTTGCTGTTTACCTTTACCCTGTTGGAGATACCAGAGATGTATGCATATTTACCAACCCCTCCGCTCGGGCAGGATATGACACAAGGTCAATTTTTAAGCGGGGTTTAACAGGTTTGAATTCAGAGTTTTTCTTCTCCTAGACTAGTTGCCTCACCTAGGCTGTAGAACCTAGTCTGCCCTACTGTTTACCCATAGCTGGAGGGAGAATAATTGGATTCATACCTTTCCCTAGGATATTAGTGCCATGTGAAATGCAATTAGCCTGGTCCAGGATTTGAACTCGTGTCGTCGTGTCCATTTCCTGCGACGATTACCATTACACCACGGGCACCTCCAGAATTGTATGGTTACATATAAGAACGACCTCAGAATAAAAATTACTTTTGTCATTCTGCTTGTATTAATGAGGATTGTGTTTATCCTCAGTGCAAGAATCAATTTCTATTTACTTGGTTTCACTGATATGAGAAATTATATAGTCATGGTTTGGTACTTAATGGCATATCAACCCCTTATGGTTTATTAAGGCAAACGTTTGATTCATTTGTAAATGGCATATCAACCCAGTTATTCAATGCCAAATAAAAAGTAAAGTTGGTGACCGTCGTCGAGGGAGACGAAGAAGCTCCCTTTTCAATAGCTACTACACTGAGGTGTAGGTGAGGGTGCAACTCCTTTCTCTGGATTGCTCCACTTTACCCTTGATACGTACCTTATATTGCTGATTGTTAAACAAGGAGGTATCAAGTACCATTTTTTGAGTCAAAATGCTAAATACTGCTTATATATCATTTTTTTTATATTGATTAAACCATATAGACATTTTTTTATCTACATATTTTTGTATTTATCCTTTCAAGTTGTCGTGTTGATTTTATGATATGTGGCAGGAATTGGTTCATAAACCTTCCATAATTATTTGTTCCCCTCGTACATTCTGTCTGATCTTAGTCCATCATCAGTGGTGTGTATATTGCAAAAGTGATGTCACCCTTGCATGTACATTTGCGATATACATGCCCCTGATAATGGCCCAAGATCTGACAGAAAGCACTAGGAGAAACAATTAGTGTAGGAAGGTCTATTAACCAATTCCCGGCAGATATCACAAAATCGATACCGCAACTTGAAAGGATAAACATAAAAATATGTAGACAAAAAATGTCTATATTGTTTAATCAAATATATATTAATGAAGAAATGCTTCCCAAATACTCTCTCTCTCTCACACACACACACACACACATATATATATATATATATATATATATATATATATATATATATATATTCTTTTTCAATCATACATCCTAGATGTATCAAGGAGGTCTTCAGTGATGCAACTGTCTTCATTGCCGATTTCGGGTTATTTTGCATCATATCGACTCCGACAGAAACCCCGGCATGACTCTGGAAGAGCCAAGCCGCCTCCTTGATCGCGACGTGCTACGCTCGTGCCTCTACCAAAGCAAAAAAAAAAATATTTTTAATAAGGCCGGACTTCGGCCGTTCTCATAGACATCTTGTCCTTCAGTAACGGCCAATGAAAAACAGGGCATTCTACACTCCTCTATTATATATAATACCATCTTTACCTCATCCGGTTTCGGCTGACTACTTTTAGCCCCAGTCCAAATCATTTTGGCGACAGATTGATTTTGGACTGGACCTCTCCAGGTGCTGGGTAGCGCTTTGGCCGGCCGTGTTGTCGAGGTACGGATCTGGCCGAGTGTGTCTCGGTGCCTGGGGAATTCCTTCGGCCTCAGGAAGCCTTTCCCCCAGGCTTTTACTCCCTTCAGGGAGGTTGGGTTAATCGCCCGTCGCCTGGGGCGCCCATTATAAGGGGAATGCCGACGGGACCGTACACTTAACAAGACTTACATACATATATATATATATATATATATATATATATTAATGATTTGTAAGCGAAATATTTGGTAAGTAACATTTTTATACAAGCCATAGCTCATTTGCTTGCACATAGTTAATGGTTTCAAGCATTATTTGCACTAATAATACTATTCAATATTATTCCTTCCTTTGCACTCAGCAATACTTGAAACCATTTAATTCTGTCATACTAATAATCCAATTTAACATCAGTCATTTGTTTGCATACAGTTAAATTGTTTCAAGTATAGAAAATGAAGTATTTCAATTTGACCCATTGATGGGACCCTAACAGGTACTACCACTCGGAGTCAGAGTGGACCTGGGAGTTATGGTAAAAAAGGAGTACTCCACATTGCCCAAAGCTCCAGTGTTATATAATTGCAAAAGGATTTTTTTTTATATTATCATTTTTCGTTTTGTATATCTTACCTTTCGGTTTAGTTAGGCTGGGAACCTTTCGGCTTAGTGTATGGGTTAGTTAGGTGCACACATTGTGTGCAGGTGTTCACGCGCGTACACGGGGAGGATGTGACAATCACAGATGTCTCAATAAAACCCCCAGATAGGAAATGGACCGGGTATGTGAATGACGTCATGCCCGGAAGCGATGGGTTGAGGATTTTGGGATTTGAAAAAAAGTAGTGTGTTAAGATTTGGGCTTGGACGAAGCAAGTTGATTTTCGGAGCTCGCCGAGGCCAGACCAGTAGTTTGCGACGGGGTGCCGCACGTGGTGGGGTCAGATGGAAAAGTCAGCATAGTAAGAAATCGTGTCTCTCTCCCTCTCTCCTCATGTCGGAAAACCTTAAACTCAAAAAGGTAAATAAAAGTTTCATACCTGAACCAATTTCGTGTTTTTCGGATTCCCCATGTCTATTTCACATATTCATATCTTGGTCGTATTTTTGGACGTGGATATGTTACACCAGGACTGAAGACTCGCCATCAGATGGTTTAGGATCATATCGAGGACGCTCATTGGTTGGGGTCTTATCCCTCCGCTGAGATGCAGTTGACATATTCTACAAGCCCAGCCGACTGAGTTAATAAATATTTGATTGCAATCATAACCACTAATATTTTCAATGTTCCATTTTATTCTTATTATTACTCTGATTATAATCATTTGTTTGCACAAATATGATATCAAGTGTTGCTATACT